>JBAJNP010000397.1:48811-99422 GCA_036877545.1 Yasuhikotakia modesta | reverse complement strand
GGTACATAATGTGGTTTAGAGAGAAGCAATGAGCACTACGGGCACATCAGTCTAGTATTCAGCCTCTCCCCATGCTCCACAAAATCAGTGCCGCTATCCCGTGTTACAGCCCACAATCAACAGCATCATCAGGCCACAACATATTAACACCAGTGACACAATCCTGGTTCCTCACACGCACAGCCTGATGCTGTGGTAAAAAAACATAATTCCCAGCTTTCGTATATGCTTTCAATATTTAATCCGGTAAATGAAGACACATGATGAGACATGAAAATGTACTTACATAACTGGAATGACTCAAGTTGATTGAGCAACAAGTACTGTACCTCTGNCCCCCCTCTCTCATCTTTCCATCGTATGTTTTGGGTTTTTTATTCTCTGTGCGCGGTGCAGTTGGGCCGTGGCTCCTTTGAGCTTTGCACTACAGAGCATTATTAATTATTTATCAGCATGCATAATTCACACTACATCCCTGCTCTACACTGATGGGTCTTACCATCCCTCCCTCTCTCTTTCAAAAAACCCTCCAAATCTCCTTCTCTGTCTCTTTTACTTATTCCTTCTTTTGGCCCTTCCATCAAATCTTGGCCAGTTCTCTTGACTTCCATCCTCTGTCAGAATCTGGATTTTTTTTATCACCCCATTCAACCTCCCCATCCCTTCTCTTCATCATTCCATTTGTTTCTTTATTCTTCTGTTTCTCCTTTCTGTCTTTTCTGCTTCTTTCATTGGCTACACAGATGGCTGAATGTTGACTAGCTTGTTGGTTTTGTAAAGATCGGTTGCTAACCTATTTAAATGATTTGATGTGTAATAGTTTTAATCTCATTAAGGGTATTAAAATGAATGACAAGTTAATTATAACAATTCAATATAAAACTATTAATTATTATTCTTTGACTGTAAGTGTAAAATACAATATAGTTAACAATATTTTGCATGTTTATAGGAAGACTGACTCTTACGCCATTCACAATGCATCATGGGAGCAAGGGGTCTCTGGTGAGCTCCTTGGTGGGTTTCTGTTTCCATGGTAACAGTGACTGCTCAGATTGATAAATCTCTCTTTAGGACAATGGGACTACTGTAAAGTAGAAATTCTGCAGTTAACATTTTTGTGACTAGCATGTGTCTTATAAAGCAAATATCATTGTCTAGCTTTAAAGCTTAACCTCATGAAAAAATGGATGGGATATATATACTTCTGTTGCATTGTGTTGCATAAGTACTTCTTAAGACTGGAAGCGGGTTTTGGCTTTGTGTCTAGCCTTAGCTGTTTTGTGTTTGGTCTAAATGTAGATGCTCTAGAGTGGATTTGCCAAAGGTCATTCAAACTCACATTCAAGCCCATCTCATCAAGCCCACAGTGGTACTCCAAACAGCCATGAATCTGAACTTTCTATGTGACAGAACATATCTAGAGAATTCTTATTCCTCTTTCATATTTTTCTAAGGCACTCGTCATCAAAAGCAACACTTTAACATAGCGTCTTTATTAATAGTCAAGGAATCCTTCAGGGTCACAAACTCATTGAAACTCTGTCTGCAGGAACACGATCAATTGGGTGTGTTTCATGATCAAACGATGCATTTCATCTGCTATTGCACTTCCCGTGCCTTGATCTTTTGGACTTTGGTGCTCCTTCCTGCAGTATAAGTGATGGCTCATTCACGTTACACACGCAATCTCATTTTCATTTCCTTGTCTGCCCTTAACCCTTAATCTGAAGGTTTTATCCATCCTGACACTAAATGGAAAGGGCTTCTTGATCTGTTGGTGGCATTTCCTGTTTTTTCTCTGGGTGGGCAGAGTTTTATCCTCCCATGCCCCGCCTAGTGGGCTGCACCTGGCTACTGAAGGACCCTTAGCCCTGCCTTCCCCCATCTTCCCTCATCCCCACTGGTGGTTTTGTTTACAGTGCATGGGCTGTGGGAGGAATGGTCTTCATGGAGCCTGTGCTCAGTCACGTGTGGCCGTGGCTCTCGGACCCGGAGCAGGATCTGTGTGGTACCCCAGCATGGAACCAAGGGCTGTGGAGGGCCCGAGGTGCAAACCAAACTCTGCAATATAGCTGTATGCCCTGGTTAGTACTTATTCTCCATTTCCTCCCCTGTCAGTAATACTCTCTCACTCTTCTGTAGCTCAACCCTGCTTAATGCTTCTCTCACAGTGGGTCTCATTCACTGATAATTGTGAATGAAAGTGTTTGTTCCTACATAAAAAGGTTCTCAATCTAAATTTATAGAACAGATGTGTACACACGTAAATGTGTTCTTGTTTTTGAAACCCATAAAATCACATTTTGTGTGATCTAGTATTGTTGCACAAGCGAAGTTCATGTGTTTATTTTCTGTAGGGGTATGCAAAACCACCAGATCATATACTAAAATCTTATATAACAAATTATATAATAAAATCATTGAATTGCTCTTCAGTAAACCTATTATTGTTGCTTGGCTTTTTCTATGTATGCAACACTTTTTTTCCACTCACAGTTAATATTAATATTCCATTTTAGTGTTTGAGACCCAGTGTGTCGTCTGTCCATGTTTCCTGCTTTCTTTCCAATCACCTGTGCTCTTATTTCTGACCTTTCCCATCCTTCCTCTGAGCACCTTTACTGCCACCAGCTTCACCCCAGTCTGCCTGATTCACCTCAGTCTCTCACCCCCTTCTGTTCTGTCTGAAAGCCACTTGAGCTCTGTGTTGTCTGGATTCTCTTTCTGGAGTCATGCATTGTAGTTTTTGTAGCTAAAGTGCTACTTGTACAGGAGTAAGTGGTATTACGCTTCGGTTCATGTTCTTTAAAGGAACAGGTACCCAAAAATTGCTTCTTTGTTTAAAACAATGGTAAGAAAAAGCATAATTACAAAGTTGAAACTAGTAGAGCATGGGGCCATAGGTTTGTTTCTCAGAGAAAACACACAATGATGAAATGTAGATCCGCATTTCACTGTGTCAGTATTATGTAAAAATGTCTGTCAAATTCATAATTGTGGTACATAAAATGGACGAAAATCTGAAATGAAATAATTGCTTGAAAATATCCACCACTTGGGGATTCTGCAACAAAACAACTCCCTGTGTGTTCCACAGGAGAAAAAGGCATGCAGGTTTTAAAAGGAATGACTGTTAGTAAATAACAGAAATTTCAGTTTTAGAAGAACTGTTTCTAATCTGATTGATCACAGAGAAATCTCTCCCGTCCGCACCTGCTGGTGTTTTGTTGTTGTTTGCAGTGGTGCTGTGTTCTGCACAAGCAGGATCCATCTCCAAGATTAGTTATTACCTCACCGAGATGAGCAATAAATCATTTGTCCGTTACATTTCAATTCGGTTTCGGTTTGAACAGTTGTTGCTACCTAGTTGAAAACCTCCATTAGTCTGACAGTTGAAGGGTTAAGGGTGACAGCCAATCACAGTGATTGTGTTTTATTTGAGGGGGCACAAATGAACAGCTGGGCCAGTCTGGCCGAGTGGGTTTTGACGGACAGTGATTACAGCCTGTCAGAGAGCAGATCTTCCACCTGTCCTCACCTACCAAGAGTCACTCATGTGTAAAGCCATCTCAGCCTCTTCATATTCAAATTGCGCTCATGGATGTCCATTGACATGAAATCTGCTCATATAATTTAACTCAGAGTGAGGCAACAGAATATACCATCTCCTGGTCTACAGTAAAAGCTGATTGGCTGCATGAATTTCAACGGATGTCTTGTAAACATCGTGTTTACGTTTACTTTACTTCAGCTCTATTTAAGCGTATGATTGGAATGATTTCATCTCTGTAATCAAAGTATAAGCAAAGTGTTGTTTCGATTTCACTTCCTGTGTAGTCAGCAGAGGGTTATTGTCATTTACTCCCATTAATTAACTTTGGCTTGTGTGATTTGAGGTGGTACATGGGTTTAAAATGGGACAGCGCTTTTATTTCACAAAAGTACGTGCTGTGAGCCTATACTCCACAGTATTAGCTTGTCAGGAAATGGGTTTAGGCTTGTTTTTGTGACAGCTTCTTCTGAAACACAAAGGGAAATTAAGTTTTAAAAGATGTATTAAGTTAGTATGAGGGTCCAAAAATGATTACAGAGATACTGAGAGATAGATACTGTAAGGGAGACAATATGGCTGTCTAATACAATTAAAGGGGGTGATTTTAGACAGCAGAAACAAATTTGCAATTTTAAAATCATTTTAAAGGTCTGAAAATATTAATAATTTTCAATATATTCAAACAAATTATTTTAAAATACAAACATTCTATCCAAAGTGAGAAAAGCATGTCAATTGTGGTATGTTTGAGTAGGTTTTAATATATATTTTACAGTGTTACTCTTATGTTGTTTGTGAGGCTTTTCATGCAACACTTTTACCTTCACACTTCTGAAAGGGATCTAAAGCACTTTAAACTCACCTCAGCAGTGTCAGGAATGGTGTGAAAAGCCGATATTCCTACTGTTTGTTTTTTTCATTCAGCTCTTTAAGTGCATGAATCTGAAGTTTCACTAGCATTGTCTCTGAAATAAAATCACCTTCTGTGCTTGGTGATTTTGTTCTGAACGTTTGGTGAAACGTCTGTGTGTGTGCTAACACCCAGGACGTGTTTGTGTGTGTGGTGTGTGTCTGTATGTATTGTTAATCAGCGATACTAAAATGTGTTTTTGCTGGTGCTGATGTCAGCTTTATTACCTTAATGATGCAGTTGAAATTCTATTGCAATAATGCATCTCATGTTCCTGTTTTATGTTCTTATGAAGTTAAAGCGAGATCTCATAAACGTTCAGCTGTGTTTGCTGGGTTCAGCAGCAGCTGCCGTCTCTCTTGGCAACCACCATATGCAAAAATCTCTCTCCTCATTGGCTGATTTTGTGAGCGATATTGAATCTAATGCTTTCATGAAGGCCTAGACAGCCAGAGCATATTTCTCTAGTTTATTGAGTTTGTGAAGCTTTAGAATATGATTATTATTTATCATGCTCTTGATTTGAGACACAGATCCTCCAAAATCCCAGACAGAGACAGCAGCTGCATCTGACTGGATGCGTCAGCGTATCAGCATTAAGCACCAATCACTGTTGTGCTATTTTAAGTTGACATCATGTAGCAATTTTACCATGGAATGCAAATGAAGAACGAACATCCATAAAGTAGCTTAAATGACTGGGCACTAGTAAAAACAGACTTAAATTTAAGCAGTTATTTGTACTGTAAACTAATTCAAAGTCTTTAAAGAGGCAGTCATGATGAAGTATTTATATTTTATAAAGGAACCTGAAATGATTTTGTATTCCACACAGAAGAAAAAAAGAGCATTTTAATACAGTACCTGGGCGAGTTGTTTTTTTAAGCTTATGGGGACATTTTTCTTAGTTTGATGAATGTCTACTTTGACAAAACAAAGGTGACACGGGTGTTATCTTTTCTCATGTGCTCTGCCTTCCCTGGAATCCATTACATTTGAGAGAGAATTTGATTTCAGTTCAAACCATCAATCATATTGAGATACACTTGAATAAAATATGCATCAGTGCCCCCCCAAATAAGATAAAAGTGATATTAGAGGTTAATATGCACAGTTCCTGAGATTGCCACAGAAAGTTAAAAGACGTAACGTCTCGCCTGCTGTGAAACAGCACTTGCTAGAAAGCGTTCATTATAAAAACATGGAGCCATAAGATTAATGACATCATTTGATGGATGATGTTTAAGCATTATTCTTACTGTAGAACATACTGAATATGTGTCCACTGAGGCATGGATGCTTTCTAATGTTTTGCAAAGGATCATGGGATATGAGGAGTGAAAGACGCATACTGTAGCTTTTTCTTTGCAGAAATTCCATGTTTAAAGGACGTGCTAAAAAATGGACTTATAGTGGCATGAGATTTTGATAGGGAATCATAAGTGGCATGTTGTATGTGTTATTTATTCACAGAGATCCTGAAAACATGAATCAATAGTTACTGACCTTTGAACCCTGTTTTAAATCCAAGTCATCCATTATGCAAAATAAGTTATTTTTTATGTTGTAGTTGTCAGGAAGACTAAAACTGGCAGAAACTGTTGGGTTGGTCTGAATTATACTAGTGACCATAGCTGATGTTTTATATGAAATTACTGTATAATTCATGTTGTATTTTTATTTCCTTTTGTCTAGTGAAAAATGTCAATCAGGTGGATATTAATCAGTCTGTATTGATTTCTTTCACAGGTTCTAATGTGAATTATTTTTTTTTTATCTAAATGAATTCTAAATGAAAGGACTAAAAGACTTAACATTAACCATGTACATTAAACTATAATAATTATCAAAGGCAAGCTTTAAACTTTAGTGCTAGTGTTTTCAAGCCTCTTTATTTAACTTTTCATGCCTTTAGAGTTGTTTCTTTGAGTTCTCAATCTCTTTTTAATTAATTAAAGTAATCTTTTATTGCACTGGGCTGCTTTGAGTCTCAGACTGCATAATGTTAAAGGAAATTCTGCAAATTCAGGTCAAGTATTCGGAGTATGAAGTATTTGGTCTCAAAATCATTTGTAGTATTTTGTAACCATATCTACATTTTTATGATTTTTTTAATCATTTTTTAAACAAATTGTTTGTTGACTTAGAAAATGATAGAAAATGATAAATAGAAAATGATTTATATATCTCTGTTGAAAGACACAAAAAATGGAACATTCTCAGATCATGGATCATATGTGATCATAACTGATCGCTCAGTTTTGGAACAGGGTTCTACATTCCAAACTCACAGACAAACACAGTCCCTGTTGTACCTCTTTCTCTGTATATATACATGTTTGTACCTCCAGCTGTTTTCTGTCAACTTCTGTTGCTCACTTTTTCACTTCCTCTTTATTTCAGTCACACTTACACTATTTTCACAGTTTTCAACATATCTTCTCTCTGTGGGTGTTTACAGTAGAGGGGCAGTGGTTGGACTGGGCAGCCTGGACTCAGTGCTCTGTTACCTGTGGATCCGGCACTCAACAGAGGCAGCGGAGATGCAGTGTGTCCGTACATGGCTGGGCAGAGTGCAAGGGGCCGCATGCGGAAACTCGTGAGTGCGCTAACCCATCCTGTGGGGGTAAGTCGCACATCCAGTGTTAAGCTCATAAAGTTAAACTGGCACTTTATGTGCAATTTTAACTGCAATTTGTTTGCTGTCATGATGTAATTTATTGCCAGTAATGTTCTACATTTTTAATGTTCTACAAAAACTTTTTTTTTAGAGTAAGTTTTTAGGGGGTTTGAGTTGCCCTGCTTACATTTTTCCACAGTTATACTGGTGTGTTAGCACATGCCAGTTAGCACCCCTGGTAATAATTAATTAAAGCTGGTGCATTATACAACAACTTAAAAGAAAAATAACAGAAACCTGATTAAAATGGTTTCCTGGTCTTAGCTGCTTTAAGAAACAGTCCGACCAAGCTGCTCTACTTGGTTTCACAGTTAGTCTTTCAGCTTGACCGGTTGAATGTTGAACTATTCAACACCGAGAGAGTGAGCAGCAAAGATTAATAAACCATCTTAGGCTAGTGTAAATCAAGTAATGCTAGTTTTTGTGTGTGTTTTAGTGTTTTTATAGGGTTAAACTTCATCCATCTACATCCAGTTTTTCATCATTCTCCACTCATGTGCAGGTGGAGGTAACTGGGGTGCTTGGAATCACTGGAGTCATTGCTCCAAAACCTGTGATTCAGGTTGGCAGAGACGCTTTCGTATGTGTGAGGGCACAGGAATTCAGGGTTACCCGTGTGATGGCTCAGGAGAGGAAGTGCGTTCATGCATTGACAAAAAGTGCCCAGGTGTGTCTGTGTGTGTTGTCGGTGCTCAAACCACATACTTTTCATGGTACATGTTTATGTTTTAGGTTAGTTCATTTGGCCCTTTCTGTACCTGTTTAAAAACAGCTTAAGCTGGTCTTAACTGGTTTCGAAGCATTTCCAAATTTTGTTTTGGGCTGAAGACCAACTGGCCAAACATCTAAAACTAGACCAACAACCTAGCCAGGTTGTATAAGACTATAATTTTTAGCGGAAAAACCTCCCTCACCACTTTGTAATATGTACGTTTTTCCCTTCCTTAATCATTCTATCTTCCTGTAGGCCTCTCTGTCTCCCAATCACTCTCAACTTTCTGTTGTATATTGTCTTTCCTTATTTAACACCTTCTCTCTCTCCTCTTTTGTATCCCTTTCTCCTTTCCCCTTTTCTCAATTGAATCCGATCACTCTCAACGGAAGTGAATTGTTCAAAGTGCTGCTCCGTGTGATTTGTCAGCACGTCAAGCAAAGCAGCAAACAGCAGATTTTAATAAGCAGGCCGTTGACTGCAGCTCTGGGAGGCTATAGATTAAATAAATGTCAGACATAGCCGCAGAGCTTATATCGGGCGCCAGGCTTTGATGGCGCCAGAAACTTGAAGACAAAAATCTGTCAGTAGCTTTGTTGGAAAGTATAACGTTTAGATAAAAAGGGGAAGGTTCTGTGTCTCTTTTTCCCCTGTATCCAACCCCTGGGTTGTTCTTTGCTCTGAACTTTTGAATGAGATGTAGAGAAAGATGGTGTTGATCTTTAGAGCAACAGAAATAGACTTTATAATTGTAATGTGTCATGCAAAGCTTCTAAACTAGTCGACGTGGATTAAAAGCCACCAAACCTCACCAGAACTTTTGATTTTGTTTGCAGCGCCTCATGAAATCTGTAAAGATGATTATCAGGTTTCCATGACTTGGAAAGGAGCCTCAGCTGGAGAGACTGTATACAACAAATGTCCATCAAATGCCACTGGTATGTCATTCTGCTGTATCTGTGTAAAACTTGCAATGTGTTGACAGGTATGTGTTTACAACTCCACTGTGTTTACAGTAGAATGGCTCGTGGGGATGAACATGTCATTTAGTCATTTAAGTCAACACATTGTTTGTTTTAGAATGAATATGAAGTGTATAATATTTTCCAAAAAGTACTCAAGTAGTAAGTACCTAAGTAGCACTTTGGCAATGTTTTGGAAACCTTTTTAAAAACCTGTTTGGTAGGGTTGCTAGGGTTACATAAACATAGTTTTATTTAACCCAGAATCTTTCTACTTAATTATAGTAAAAGGTGTTGTAACCTAGTGGTTAAATAATTTGCAATAAGGGACATTACCTTGGTTAAAATCATTAGGTAAAATGCAAATTAGTAAATTAAAACCAATCAAGAAATGTTACTGATTTTAGAATGATCTAGACCTTCAAAGTATTTCAAAGTATACAGCCAAGCCTACACAACTAAAAACTCTGAAAGTAAATCTAATGTTGTTTAGACTTCAGTCAGATACCATATCTACAGTAATACAATCAAATTCATTTGCTTTGTCCTCTCACTGTGAAATACAACTTTATTAGAAGACTTTATGATCAGTTAAACCGCATTATAAAACTCGGTCAGAGATGCAATCAATCTTTTTCTAAAACCAACACCACACAGCAGGCTCATGATCCTACTCAAAATAAGTTGGTTTACACACAATTAATCAGCATTCAGACTTTAAGCCCATTGGGATGAATTAGTGGTGTATGAGAAGAAACTTAATGAGGATGTTTACAGCCCAATATGTGCCTCCACTGAGAGTTAATATAACAGCACAATGATATCAAAAGATCCAATCAAGACACAGTTTCCGCTGAAATGAAAAACAAAAGGCAAAATGTCACAGATTGCTGCAGAGTGTGTATTGGGCACAAGGCCCAACAAAAACACTTGTATATTTTTGGCGGTCTGTAGATTACAGTAAATGTCAGAAATACTGTAGATATATTGTCATATTGTGCATCATAACATTCTGTTATGTTTCATAAATGTTCTACCCTCAGTGCCTCACATGCTGCATGCACAAGAGTTTCTAAACCTTCCCTTCCCAATAAGAGAATTTTGGGGGGATATTTATGTCCTCTGACTGCACTGAGCAATAACTCTCAGTTACTAGTGACGAAAGACACCCAAGGCACTCAGTGATTTTTACCTAATAAAAACAGAAAGACCAAATAAATGATGTCTTTGAAGTGTGAGTGCATTGCAGTGCCGAATGAGGTCAACGCAGAGTTCTAATCTATTTCAACCCCGTTTTCCCGCCCAAACACTCGCAAATAAACAAACCCTCTGAAAAAGTCATTGCTAGCAACAGTCTCTATGGTTTCAGCCTCAGTGTCAGCCTGCATTCTTCACATGCATTCTGAAGCATGTTGTTATACTGGTGAGAATATAAGGGTAAGGCCACGGTCAATGATGCAAGTGACAGTAATTTTAAGCAAAATTGAGAGTTTACAGCGGTGTAAAATTGCATCCTCAAAACAGATATTATCACACGTCACATTCCAATGAAGTCTTTAATAAAAGCATCACAGCACCAGAGAGTTGATGTCTGTCAAGCCTTAACATGATGTTATTGCCTGTGCTCAGCAGTGATAATGATCTATTTTGTGCTCTGTGCAGGATCTGCTAGTCGTCGTTGTATGCTGGACGTTAATGGAGTTGCTTACTGGGGTCCTCCGAGCTTCGCCCGATGTGTCTCACTTGAATATAGATATTTACATTTATCTGTAAGTTACGCTTTATTTAAGCTGCTTCACATGATACCTGCCTCACAACATTCTCACACACACACACACACAATAGGCTACAATAAAATAATTTCCATTAAAGCATTTTTAACTCGATGTTGCCAGGTGAACAGTCAATAAATAATACATTTAGCTTTGTTAAAGCAAAACAAATTAAATGCATGGTGTCACCTGAATCTGATTTAACCCTTTGTGACGTACAGCAAATAGTTAATGGCAAGAATGGCATTTGTAAACTTTTGCATAATGGTGAATGCAAACGACCCATTTGGTTTTCCACAGTAATGCAATAGAAAGGTGTGTTGTTTATTTTATCTCTTTGTATTGTTCTGCAGCGCCTGGTCTTTCTCTCTCATGACTCAGCTAAAATATGATTTCATGCTGTAGATGATGAACCGGGGCAGACAATACTGTCATTTTGATGTGGATGAATACATCCCACCAACAGAAGAATTCGAAGTGCTGAAGAACCATTAACATCAAATGTCATTAAAATAATAAAAGAACTGTTGTCTTTGTTGCTGTTTTTTTAAAATCATGGTTTCTGACTTTTAACATGATTTAAATGTTTGTGTGGCAGCCTTTGTGTGGTCCTTGTAATTGTCATGACCTTTGACCTTGAGTCCATGAAGCAGAGTTAGTGTTAAATCTGCTGAGGTGTTACAGTATGTGACAAGGTTGATTGCATTGTTAACCTGTCCACTAACCCCTTGTTATAATCAGACAGTGCTTAATTAGCTTTGATTGCCATTATCTGGCACCTCCTGTATCCGCAGTGCTGTCATCAGACCATTAACAACTTGTCTGCTGACTTTCCGCTGTAATGGAGGACTGTAATGGAGTTTATTTATTAAGGGAGAAGTTGCTTTAACTTTGTTATGCTCACAGTTTGTTTAACTGTAGATGAAGTGGATTAAGGCGCCTGTCAATACTTTCAAACTGCTTTCGCTTTGCTTCAGTCCTGGATCAATGTTGTTTTAGCTTCAAAGCAGATGTGTACTTATCTGGCTTACCTTTAAATCTGGGTCCACATTCAAGCATGTTTATTTATTCTCTTTATAAGTTTGTTTGTGTCTTAGGTTTGTTTAAGGGTGTAAATTTGATGTGGTATAACCTGAGGTGGCCTGTTGTTTTAATTTGGCATCTGGAGTTTATCTGCTAGTGTTTATTTATTGCAACCAGGAATGATCTGTGTGCTTATGTGCTTATTTTAATCAGGGTTTATTTATCTGTTTTGTCAGTGTGTGTATAACCAGGGCTTCTCTTTTCTGTAGTTGCGAGAACATCTTGCGAAGGGTCAGAGGACCCTGGCAGGGGAGGGCATGTCTCAGATCGTGAGGAGTCTCCTGGAGTTAATGTCCCGTAAGAATTATTACAGCGGTGACCTCTTATTCTCCGTGGAGATTCTCCGAAATGTGACGGACACCTTCAAGCGAGCAACCTACATCCCAGCTCCTGACGACGTGCAGGTAAAATTACAGAAATTATATTAATACTCTTACCATGCTAAACTGAATGTGTGATAACAGTATACAGCATGAATTATGAATTGAACATGTTTAAAGTTATCACTGCAACAAGGTTGTCAGCTAATACAAATATCTTACGTGTTTTTAGTTTACAAAATGACATATGACTTACACCAAAATGGTAGTCAAACCTAAAGTACATTTCAGTGTTTTAATGTTTTTTTTTCTCTTTCAGAAATTCTTCCAGATTGTCAGCCTAATGTTGGACATTGAAAACCTTGAGAAATGGGAAGATGCTCACCAGGTGAGTCCCATCCTCACCCCTCAGCCCAGGTGTAAATAAATCTGTGGATATCCAGACAACAAAAACAACTTTTACACTTTTTGTTGAGTAAGTGTTGATTTCTCCTCAGACAAAGCTGAGTCATCAAAGCCTGGTCTGATCTCGCACATTAACAAGAGATCTAATCAGACTGGCTTTGGGTGTAATGGAAGAAGACTGTGAGGTGTGTTGGGAAAGGCTGTGGTATTAAAGCTGCCTCTTTGCATTAGGCTGCTCCATTAGACTCTGTTTGACTGTAGATACTCTGAAGTTCTGTCCACTGTGCCTTTAGTGTCAGCCCAGGACATTTTTGCATGGTAATAAACTTTCCTCCTCTCAACCATCCTTGAAAGCTTAATTTTCTGTTGAGGACCCCGTCATGCCCTGAGGGGTGAACAAACTGGAGACATTTAAATTCAGAGTCGTTCAAGATCTCGTCACTTTTTCCAGTAATGGCAAATAACTGGTGAATTAAAAGATGGTAACACCTCAGAGATCACAGTCCGGAGGTTTTAATGCGCCTCATGTCAAAATGATCAAGTACAATTACAAGTGCGTTTGAAACATCTCGCTCTAATCCGCAGGTGGAATGCGAAAGCTGTGGAGCTTGTAGTCCTATTTTAGATGCTAATGTACGCATCATTATTGCTATTGCTTGTACTTAGGGTTGGATATTTGAACAACCCCTAAGCCTGTTAAAATTTGATGCATAACTCACTGTTTGGTGCATTACCACAGCTACCTCAAATGATGCAGCTTGTTGAATATAAATGCACTATTACTTTCCTAAGTGATCTGACTTAAACTTTTAGCTTACGACACAATAAAAGAAATGAAAACATCCCATAGATTTGAATTGGTGGAGGGACTTGAGCCAAATGTATAGACAGTAAACGAATTTAGTGGGTTATTAACATGGCAAACAGCATAAATCTAGTTTTGTTTCTTCTTTGCCATCGTTGCTATAGAGACCACCTGCTATAGAGGCCATGCACCCTGTACCATTTCCAACACATTAGCTATAGATGTCACTCATTAAGTAAAACCATATTATGCTAAGTTCATGCATATTTAATTTGCCATGGAATAAATATGCATGCATTTTTGCAGATTCATGAATAAAGTTTTTAAATGTTATGTATAAAATGTTAAGTAGACACTGAATATGCTTGTAGCAGTAAATGTCAATAATGAATGTCGTGCGAAATCTCTGAGCCGCATGCTCATGACTCCATTGAATGTTTATGTATGTACAGTATGTGAGCACAGGTGCTTAGCTCAGTGTGTCTGAGGCAGTTTTTTGGTGTAAGATTTACCTCACCTTCTGCTCTCCTTGCTTAATAAATAATCCTCACCTTCTATAAGTCTGCTAAACTGTTCCACACACTCCCTTCATCCAGTCTGCTGAGAACGTAAAGGTGAGGAGTGTAACATTCATCTTCTCAAAGGGGTCAAATCTCCAGGAATCAAGTTTTCATCATGTTTTGAGTTCATTATACTTAGCATTAAAAACATGATTTGATTACAAGATAATCAAACAGACCATTTTAATGTAACCTATTGCATTCCTCTTTCTATCCCAGTTTAATGTGTAACTGTAGGTAAGCCCTTGCTTGGTTTATTTCCTGAAGAGTGTAAACACTCTGGCTCTGTACAAGAGTTGCTGTTTGTTTAAGCAGTCTGAAAAGTCAACCAACAGAGCTTTTGAGACGGGATGCAAACTGAGTACTTTTTTATTTGGTGTCAGCTGAGGCACAGATATTACACACTTCATTTTTAAACTAAGATGGATGGAGGTGGTCTAAGATCTGCTATATGTTCACTGTTTCTTTAAATAGCAAAATGATGCATAATTAATTGTATGCCCTCTGTAGTGTTATATTTGTGTCATATTTTTTTAATATGTTCAGTTAGCGTAATATGTTAGCTTAGTTTTGAGTTTACTAGCACCATTGTTACATAAAAAAACGGTTTGTAGTCACACATCACAGCCTCTAATTGTGTTAATGTGTTCTGGTGTGAATGTGTAGTATATGTGTGTCTGTTTTTGTCTCAGCTTTGTTGCCCTTCGGTATCAGACCATCTGGATGCTTGCTAGGTGGACAAAACAACAAGACCTGTTGATAACAGTGAAACCTTGAGCTAACACATGTTGTAGAATAAATTCAGAGGCTGGGAAAAAATGTTTTTTATGTTTATATAAAAATGTTATATGTATATATGTGTGTGTATTTCTATATATGTTCTGTGGTACAGTAATGGAATGAGATGAAGGGAAGTATCATAAATGTACATATTATATATCATATATGTAAACTTGTATATGTTTGTTTATAGACACCATGTAACTTAATATCGCTGTTTTTGGAAACATACTCTACTATTATGCTAAAGTATGGAATTATCTCAAACCTTAAAGGTAATAGTGAAGGACCATTTGTAACGCATCACCAAAATAGCATGATAATACAATTCATCTCATTCCATTACAGTACCAAAGAACATCCATTGAACATATCTGGAAGGGTTAGGTCAGGTGCCAGACTTCCCAACATTTTTTCAGATAAAATAAGGTCCTTTCTCTGCAAGAGACCAGCAGCCTGTTTTGGGAAGAATGCTGTTAGTTCTTCTGCTACTCAATATGAACCAACGATGATCACCAATCTGCTGCATATAAGTCACCATCTGCCTCGTATTGTTATAAATTTGTGATAAATTCAAAACAAAACTAAAGACATTGAAATACAAATAAAGAAAATTAAAGAAAATATAAATTCTCTATTTTTTACCTCAGGGAGGAGGTCTTCCTTTCTCCATCAAACAAAGATCCCTGTGGCACAGAACAGCATATATATACACCAGACAATCATGAATGCCTTATTTCCACATGTGGGATGGAAGAGAGAAATTCCAATTAGATTGAGGAATGGGCTTTTGTATTTTCATGAACTTCACTGTGAAATGTGGCTATGGCACGGTGTGCTGCGGAACAAAGGCTTAGTGAATTAAAACCCAGTGCCGATTTATAAACACGGCAGCGTGGAGAGGTGACGGAACATATCTCATCTCACACGCTGATGTGCCGAATGCTCATTCTCCATCGTCTTTCCATGACGGCATCATAAACTCACACGATCCTGTCTGGTCATAAAAATCACACAGAAAATGATGAAAATATAGGAGGGAGTCATTTATCATTTAACGTGGTAACAAACAGCTTTTCTCCATTGACAGTTACCAGTTTTTACAGAGATCAAACATTGTGGATGTTTTGTGGGTGTTTATCAGGGAATTATAAGAGTTTGCTGTTGTCACACTGTTGTGTTCAAAACTAGGCTTGGCTAAACCTTTTGTCATGTTTGTTTGTCCATTTTTGTGACGGTGTATGATTTCTCCACAGGTCTCTCCGGGTTCCGTGTTGCTGATGCGAGTTGTGGAGGATTTCATTCATCTGATTGGAGAGGCTCAGAAACCGTTCCAAAGTTTCCTGGTTGTCACCAACAACCTCAGTGAGTTTCCATGGCATCTGCACAGAAGTGCCACAGATAATGATGGTGCTGCCCAGCCTGCAGATGTCACGAGTGTGTCTGATTCCAAGACTGTTATGGGTCTAATATGTCTTTCTCTGGTTCCTTCAGTCATCACCATCCAGCGAGAGCCAGTTTCAGCTGTTTCCAGCGACATCAACTTCCCCATGAAGGGAAGGAGAGGAATGAAAGACTGGGCACGGTCAGCTGATGACAAGCTCTTTATTCCTAAAGAAGTTTTCACTCTGTCTTCGGATGGTGAGTGAAGGATTTTTGGAGTATTTTACCTTAAAATACTGCATTCAAACTGCTACCCCATGTGTAGCAGTTTCAATGTATTCAATTTGTCAATGCATTCAATTAATACAAAATGATATTACTATTACTAATATAACTGATATTTTGTTTATAAAGTAGATTGACTGCTGTGAAGCAATGAAAGATGGTTATGGTGAATTGTTCCATGTTGAAACGCTTTTGACCAGCAGCTGTATGCAGTGGGATTATTCTTCAAAACAAAAAGATAAATAGATTTTTAAGGTTTAACCAAGTACAAAATTTTCCACAGATGTCACTTTACAGACAGAAGCATGTATGTATTTGACAGTCCAGTGGCTTTAACTCTTAAACCTTCCAACTGATGATGAGTCACCAGCAAACTTTGGAGACTTGTTGACATAAGGCATATAATGCTATTCTGCTGACAGTACATGAGATCCGTCCCTGTGTGTCACTCCAATCACTCTTAGTGATGAAACACCTACATCAGCTGTGGGTCTGGCAGCACTGTCAGGGTTCAGCTACCTCATGTGAACTCTCAGTGTTACTTGTCTCTTGTCCCTGTTGCATTTCGCATTTTACAACATTTCTGTTACCCTCTTTTCACATCTGAAATCTCTCTTGGGCCACATATGCATCACAGAGTTTTGAGAGTGACACCTGCGTCTGCAGGTGTGAATCCCCTAAATTATTGTTATTTGTGCAGGTGGAATATGAGAATTGTGTTTGGAATATGATGATTTGACAGTGATTATAACCATAACACTGGTTCAGTCCCACAGCTACAAGACAGAAACATGGATGTCAACCATTTTATTCGTTGCCATTAGCTATTTTTGACAAAAACATTGACTGCTGCATCCTGCAACCTAGTACTCAAAACTTCTAGTCTATTGTGTTCCAGGCTAAATTCCTCCTTGTATTTGTGCCATGACTTGATTTGCGCAGTTTCTTTAGTACATATGCTTCTAAAACAACTCAGACTGGGTACAGAACAAGATTAGCACTCAAAATAGTGACAACCAAATTTATCCAAAGTGTGTACATGCCTTAGTGAACGCAATCAGCCATCAGTTGGGGGAAAAGAACATGGGTGAGAGAACAGGAAGGCTCTCTCAGTCCTCAAACAGTTAAGAAGAAAAAAAGACAAGAGAGATTGTACCTGGAAGATTGAAAATACTCAGCTGTGAGGTGGGCAAGAGGAGAGCTGGTCTGAAAGCCGATGAAAGCGCTGAGTGAAATGAGAAAGAAACAAACGGAGATCAAAGAAATGACCATTATTGCTGTCTAGTGTTTCAGCCACTCCAGGGCTAAACCATTACAGACCTGCCTGCCCGTGGAGGACCACACCGCAGGAAATAACAAACACTTCCTGTCCCCACACGCTCACTATTCCACCCACTGCCATCAGAGATAAGATGGCTCCCCAGGCAAGGCTTTGTCCAGAAGGGTTTTCGAAAGGAGGAGGAAATGTTGGTCAGGCTTTTTACACAATAGCTTTGTTGAAGTGATAGCTCTGGAAATAGAGAAAAGATAGAAGGCAGGGTCTATTCAGGTCACACCAGCGGGGCTTGTCATATGATTGTCATCTGTTTACCTGTGGTTTAACATGCAGGCAGAGTCGCTGCGGAACTGATTAGAATTTGATTTGCTGACTTTAAGAAAAATGGCGGCGTTGTTGCATGAGTCACGTCATTTATTCTCAGACATCCCCATTCTCGCAGGAGGAAGGATGAATTCTTGTATTTATTCATACTTGGACAGCAAACTGAGTCTATTTGTAGGTGTTTGGGTGTTTTGGCCATTAATTCCTCTGGTTTTCTGAGCAACTGGCTGATGAAACTGGGGTTTTATTTTTAGAGGGGTTGAAAACAGCCACACTGTTTGACTTAATGGTGCTGTCTTCTGTACTGACAGAAAAACATCTCAGAACAGTGAAAATATATGAAAGTATGTAGTTGTAAATGCTGTTTCATGGCACATCTCTGACCTGCTCTGAAATAATATTTAGTTGTCACTGTGTTTATGTTAATTATTTTTAAACCAAGAGAGGTAGTTGCAATAGTGTGATCTCATTAGACAGGGATCAACAATAAGTACGGCCACTGGCCCAGGGCCTACTTTGTTTAATTTGGCAAATGTAAAAAATTCTTTTTAAGTAAATAATTGATCATAAAAAAAGAAGTGACTGGCCCCAGGCCAGTATATAGTACTATGCAGTACTATTTATAGTTTTGCGGTCTGAACAGGCTGTTTCACATATAAAATGACCAGTTTTTAATAAATTATCATTTTGCAGATTTTACATGGAGTATGTAAACTTACAACCAACTATAAATTGTACATTATTACATTTAGATGCAAAGATAGATGTGTACAAATATGAACATATACATACCTTATAAACTGTAAATTTTAAGCTCTTTATATGTAGACTTTCTTTATATGTAAATTTAAATTGTCCTTTTGTGCATCTCTAACATATGAATGCCTGTGAATACTAATGACGCCATATTATTCACCAGTATCCGGTTACAGGCATATTATTTGCTTCAGAAGCTATGCACATTGTGTTCATTGATTTTTACCAGCTTCTTTCAAGCTAAATGATTAAACCTTAAATTTCATAATGTCACTGGAAATTGCAACAGTGATTTAGTCATGCTTGGATAAGTTTCTCTTCATAAAGTGTGCAGTAAAACCAGTACCACTGAAGTGTGTGAGAAAAGAGTATGTGGAGGTCTAAATGTTCCTTTTTTAGTCTTCACAGGAACTTTGAATGGCAGTAAGACTCCACACAAGGACAGACAACAGGCACTGAAATCTGGGCCTTTACATTAGCCCTGCTACATCATCAGTTACATCACCTGTTTCAAGTAGCATCCAACATGTCTCATCTTGTACAAAACCAATATGCTAACTGATTGTTTTAGGTAGAAGAACCACCTCTAATATCACAAGACAATAAGTTACCAGCTGAAAACGTCAATCATTTAAATGTCACCATGCCCCAGTGCTTGCTGGGAAAGAAATCTAAAGTTATCCATTAATTTAATTATTTAAACATGCTTTGCTAGTTGTTTTAATCCAAAGCCAGATGTTTTACCTGCATTTCTGAAAGCTGTAAAGTGTTAAAACTCCTGAATAGTAAGTAAACAAAATGTGTTTATAGTCTCTGAATGAACATTATAGCAGTTAGCAGAATAGCCAAGAACTTTCGGTGCCACATGAGGACAGACAATAGAGCAGTGAAATGTGGACTTGAGGCCTGTTACATCATCTATTACTGCATTGCTTTAACTTCCCATCCAGCATATCACTCTCAGCTTATGTTCTCCATCAGTGAAATATGATGCCATTTACACAGGGATGAGTCTGTCTCTGGAAGCTCATGGTGTTCGGAGGGAACTAAGAATTGAATGAGAGAGAATAAATGTATTCATAATAAATAGTGTCTCACAAAAAGACCAGACGATGTGATGCGTGTGGAGGAAAAGGAGAGAATGCAATAAACGAGATGAAAAGCCGGGACGGGGGCACAGAGCCAGTGAGGAAGAGTGGACAGATGGCCTGCTAAAGAATGGTGGTCATATTTTTCAGAACCCCTCCTTTCCTGTTACTTTTAAATGTCAGGCTTTGTCAAGCCGCTCTTTGGGTCCCTGGACAGAGTTTTTTTCTCTTAACTCTTGCTGTGATCTATTTTTTTCCTGTCTGCTTTTATTTGGCTCGCTCAGCTGCATAAAGGAATGCATATTTCAAATCTAAAACAGATGAATATGGTTAAGTGATGATTCTGCCATGCATAGCAAAGTGCATATTAGAATATGAATGTGCTTATGATGAAAGTTTTGGTAAGATTTGGAATATTGAAGCAATATCACACAAGCAAGAGTGACAAGTGCTGAATATTAACACAGATTGTGCCAAATGTGGTATAAATTTAGATCTGTAGCTAAATGTGATCGCTTTTACACAACAATTAGATTTTGTGGAAAAAAGTTATATTTTGTGTCGGTTCATTTTTTCACAGCCAATGAAAATTAAGCATCAAGTTTGTGTGAGTGTGTGTGTGTGGAGATCATTTAAAAAAGAAAAAATAATCTGCAATTCAACTGAATCAACAATCAATCAAAAATAATTTGTTTAAATGTTTGTTTTGTTTGTAGAATCAGATGACACAACATACTTTGTTATCGGAGCCATCCTGTACCGCACCCTCGGCCTAATAATGCCTCCACCCAAGTAAGTTACATTTTTTTTATGTGTGTGTGTGTGTGTATAGCTCAAAAGAACTTAGAAACTTAAGACACTTATTTGACACATTTTGTTCAGAGTCGATTTCAGGATTAACAGTTAAACTACTAGTTAGCCAAGTTGGGTTTGTTGTGTTGTGTCAAACTGCCGGATTTAGATGCAGGTTGCCAAAATAACGACATACTATCTAGATCCTGTTCCTAGAATAACCAGTATCTTCCTACTCTTAGTTTTTAATCCCAGTGCTACGATCTGTCCCATGAGTACTCTAATGTTGTTTCCAGTGATCACAGGAACCCTGAGAACCACACAGTCCTAAATAAATTAATTTTCACTTTCAACGTAGACTAATATGACTCTGTTTAGGGCACATGTAATTTTTTAGGAATTGTGGGTAACAATGTTGCCTGTGGCCTTAGTCTTGCTGCTACTGAGAGGGCTCTTCTGTATTGAGGAAGAGGAGATAAGCATAATTAGCCAGATTGTCGCAGCTGACACCAGGGGGCATGTAGAGGCGTTTCGTCTCCTGCTGAGTCCTGCTGGGGTCTGTAGTTCACTGTCCAAACTCAGTGAGCATGTCAAAGCTCTCAGCTCTGACAAAGAGCATGAGCTTTCTCTCTCTCTCTTTCTCTCTCTCTCTGTCTCTCTCTCTCGTATCCAGGTCATTGTTCTTCAGTGTGGTTGATTGTGATGGGGCTTGTTGAATACATATGGGATCAAAGATATTTGTTTTTGCTTTGCTTTTGGTTCGCGTCTCATTAATTTCTGCACAGAGCATTCATCTTTGCTCCTGTTGCTCCAGGGGGAGTTAACCTGCCCGGTTTGTTTGACACAATGTAACTCACCATGATCTAACTTCCACTCCCTCTCTCTTCATAGCAAATACACACATACACACACACACACACACACACACACACCAAAACATTTTCTTTTAGAGTGCTTTAAAATTGTATTATATGTGTTTTTGTAAACAATTTTCTTATTAATAATTATACATTGTATGGCTATTTTGCAATTAATTGAAAGTAAATTGTTTATTTTTTCATAATTTTAATTCTTAATTATTTTTAATACCTGCAGTATTTGTGCAAGCACTTTCATTTTTCAATAACATTTGTGCATTTTTTTTTGCATATCATATATTTTGTCTTTCACCATCATTTATTCTGTCTTATGTCCTGTCCTAAAATACACATAGTGGCATAACATGTTGTGTTATGCCTTTTCATCAACAGCCTGTTGGTTAAAATCACATGCATATTTGGACTTAACATTCTCTGTAATCCTTTTACTCAGAGACCCATTTGTGATCAGCTCAAAGATCCTGACAGTGACGGTACGGCCTTTACCTAAACCCACCGAGCCATTGGTTTCAGTGGAACTTGCCGCTTTGCTTAACGTAAGTACCATATACTTTCATGCATATTTTAACTTGTATAAATATTTAAAACCCTACTATATAAGTATGTATACTGTTCCCTTTATATAGTAATGTATTACTCTATATTATATGCACTATATATGCACTATATATATTATAGTAAAATTTCAATACATAATAATGCTTGCCACTAAACTTACGGTATATTGAAGGTTGCATTTAAGCTGTTCAGACATCCTTCCATAGTCCTATTGACCTTTTAGTGATAGCTGTCATTTCTGTCTCAGGTATTTTTATTTTTAAGTAACTGTCTCATATGAGTTCTCATAGTTTTCCTCTGTGTTGTAAACAACACAGGATTTACAACCTGTAAATTCAGTTTGTTCACTCAGGTTGACAAATTGCCCAAAAATCATAGTGTACCTAAGGGACAGCACAGCATGCAGAAGTATATTTCATCACTATAATCAGACATGAAAGATAGTTCAGGTTAGGATGACCCTCTATTAATAATTTTCTATTATGAATCGTACATCTTTAACAACCCCTAAATATACAGGGCATAAAATACTGCGTATAAAGCCACTCAATTTTTTATGTGGGAAAAATGTAATAAAAATATACCCGTAAGGATTTATGCAAAATGTGGAACCTGCAGATTGGATTGTGCATTAGTGCAGATATGAGCTCAGCAAAGAACACTGCCATTATGATATTCCCTGTGTCACCATAGCAACCTTTACCTGCTGTCTCCTTCATAGAGGCTTGAGTTTTGGGAGAGTGGACATGATGCATGAATGTTTTTTTGTGAGCATGCTATTTCTTTGACAGCTCAATAGACTTAATGGAGTTCTAAGTCATGTTTTATCAAAGTATTGTCTAACATTTTATGAAAGAATTAAAATAGACAATTGTTGATGTGCAAACGAGAGTGTAGAGCTATTAAATTGGCCCTTGGTGTAATTGGTGTAGAGCTATAAAAGAGATCTTTGGGTTTATTTTGAGATTTTAACAGCATGTTTTGATATCTTGGCAGCTCCAAACACATAGTTATAGATATTTTTGGGATAAGGCACATCTAGAAAAAATGTGTCTTATCTAAGACACATCTGATGATTTATATAAAAATGATTGATATTTAAGAGATCCCATTTGTGATGTTTGTTTGCTATGGCTTTGCATTCCTCCCTAACCCCACAGAACAGCACATTTAGATTGTGCCCCGCTCAGCCGGGTTCTGGGTTGGTCCCAGCTGTGTGCACAGGACCTTGGCAGGGGTCAGCGTGCAGATTGTGCTCTGCTACCCTGGCCACAGATGTTTGGAATGTGGGGAGATGGTTGCTGAGCCTGTGCATTGGGACTTGTCCTCTCTATGTGGACAGATGCTTTGAGACCGACTGCCTGGGCCATACTGACCCCAGAGGCTTCTGGGAAATGGAGGCAGTGAACTCCAGCTGTGTGTTCTCTCTCTCATTGGCTGTCGCTTCTGCCCATTCATCAGCATCTTTGAGTCAGATTTGATGCCATAGTCAGTTATCGATCTTCAAAAGCTCCCGGCTGTCAGTCATTGAGTGTCAGATTGTAATGATGTATTTAAATGCATGTTTTGTTTGTTTCGTTTACCATCTGTGATGTTCATTTGTTTTCATTATAAATGAGACTATAAATGCCATCTGTTTGTGCTACATATGAACTCATAGGTAACTGGCTGCCATATATAAGCCATTGGAACTGAACCACAGTGGCACCTATCCATACTGGGCACTTAGAATCAGTTTAGCAATGCCTGACAGGCGTGTTACAGTGTCCAGAGTGTTTTTAAGCTACTAGGCATCCAAGCATGTTGTGCATTGCGTCAGTCAGTTGGCCCAGTTCAGTGTGTGGCATTTCTTAAACACCGGGGAGCAATGAAATACTTTTAAATGTAGTACTTCTACTATTCTAGAACTATCGTCGGTTGTAATGGGAAAATTTGCTAACAGTTCTGTAGGTTTGCACACTCTTGTTTTACTGCCCAATTTGCCCCACAGTATTTTGTAGAGTTCAGCTGCTTGCTTTTGAAGAATGCAGCCTCACAGAGAGCCAATAAGGATACATAACTTCTCTCTAATTGCCCTCTGATTTAGTCAGCCATAACGGAAGATCTCGGGAGTCTGTTATAACCCTGAAGGTCGCTGGTGATCATTGGTTAGGTCATGAGTTCCCATCAGACTGGTGGTTCATGCACCCAATGTTGTCTTCCTAAAAAGAGATAATAGGCATAACTGGAGCTGAGACAGATTAGTCAATTATACCAGTTGATTCACTGATGAATCAATAATGAGCTGTTCATCCAGCCATGCACCACTGAACCCTGATTAGAGCCTTACACTGGGCACAGAGAGAGAGAGAGAGAGAGAGAGAGATCATCCCAAATTCTCATGAATCAATGAATCAAAAATTGGTCTTTGGAATGAATCACCTCAAGTCTACAGTGAGATGTAGAGTGTGGAAAATGTAAATGAGGATTGTCTGTTGTTCTTATTCATATGCATATACCTGCTTCTTTTCAGACACTAAATGCTTATACAGTGTAGATTAAATTATTATTTCTTCACAACAAGCACACATGCTTTGCGTTATTTTAGCTGCTTTTTGTGAAAGATGTGTGGTGTTGTAATTCTAGCAAACTGTGTAAAATATAATATTCATTGCTAATAATAACAAAAAATATCACAACACAATATGGGAAGAAAAATGTGTGGATACTTCTTAAACTATTGACAAACCAAGTAACTTTTCTCAGTATAAACAGGTTTCCCTTCTTATTTATATCTGTTGTACATTTGCCTCCCCATGTTTTTGTGTTATTTTGGACATTTTCCAACTTTATCTCTTTCTCTTTTCTTCCTAAAGGGCACAGTAGATCCTCAGTGCGTCGTCTGGGACTATGGAACCCCGTAAGTTAAATAACTACAAACCTCCCACACAGCTATACACACAAAATCTCCTGCACTCAGCTGTCACAGACTTTTTGACATGTTTGGCAACTCGTAGAGAGCGTTTCGTTTTGGCGTTAATGTTTGTATTTGCAGATTCAGGTTCGGGAACAATCAGAAGTCGCCGTGATGGAGTCTTTGACATGGTGTTAATTAAATTAGTGAGATGAAATAGACGCACCATGTTTCTCACCTCAACCATCAAAATGAGAATCTGTCACTCAATACCTGCTATTCAACACAAGTCATTGAAACGCATGATTTGATTGTCTTAATTTGATTGCAGTAAGATCCCATTCAAATTTCTGACAGTTATCGCAGCAAGAGATTGAATAATTACGGTGCTTTAAAATGCAAGGTTTGGTAAAAATGCCTTTGTTAGGGACCTGTGGCAACACGGCTAGTTGGAGGTTTTGGTTCTTAAAACTCCCTCTGCTGGTAGAATTTATTAGTAACAGTCTCTGTGCGTAAATGTAAAGGAAAATGTCAATTATGTCAAACAGCAATGCTGTTTTCAGTCCATCCTTAGATCTTGGTGATTCTATTCTCTCTGTTGATAGGCTTTGGTTGTGTCTTTGTCTGTTTATTTTAGCACTTTGAGAGCGCTGCGTGTATTCTGGTTCACGCACTGTTTGTATTTGTGGCGGAAAACATCTGCGCTCTGAGTCTGTTTACATCAGCGAGGCGATGCAAGAGTTTTTGAAGCATCATAAAGAAGGTGAGAGAGAAAAACTGTGAATAGAGCAAGAGAGACTCCTGTCTACACTGAAAATACATTGATTGACAGCGATTTGCAGTGATTAATTTACAATGAGCATTTGTGATTCGAGGTGACAGAAGCAACATTGGTTGGTGTGGCAGCAATGCAGAGCAGAATTTAATTGTATGCAAATGAGCAGTGATGCAATGGTGCTACTACCAATGGGAATGAACTCTGAGGAGCTGAAGTAATTCGCCTACTGATACTGTCAGATGCTGTTGCTGAGGAGAAACGACTATTAACAACCAACAGAACAAAACTTAGGAACTTCAGCACTGCCAGCATTGTGAGAGTTGTTAAAGGCACTTTTAGTTTTGGAGCTTCGCGTCTGTGGCTGCGTTTAAAAGAATGTATCTGTACACGAGACACCTGTGGAACGGTGGAATGTTCTTTCTTGGGTGTTCAGCTGTGCAAGTATTTCCTTTTGTGTGAATTCCCACTGACGCGGCACGCCTCACGCATCATTAATACACATCAGGAGGTGGTCGGCACGGCAACAGAACGGCTAGACAGAAAAATGACGGGCGGTAATTACTGAAGCAGAAAAACCTTCTATCTGCGGGCCGCAAAGTCAATTAACGCAAAACCTGATTACCTCTCCCCCCAAATTACATTCCAAATCATTCAGAGATGAATGCGCTAGTGTGATTAAAATGCAGCGAGATAGAGAGATTTTATCGCTGTTATAAATCCAAACATGACAAAATCGCTTCCAACCCCAAGCCAGCGGATTGAAATAACATACGTCCTTTATTTATAATCAGACGCTTACAGAGAGAAGATTTATACTGTACAATATTGCAGAGAGAATTAGCAACTCTGGAACTCAAAGTATTGTTTTAGTTTTTGGTCTTCTATATAGATGTTTGTTTGGATGCTCAATGTTATTGTTATTTTTTTCCTCATGCAATTATCTGTTCATTTAAACAATTCCCAGCAACAGACTCTTTAAGATTACAATCATTTCTTTCACATCTGTCCCGCTCTCTTTCTCTCTCTCTCTCTCTTTTATTGTCGTCTCCTGTACCACAATAGAATGGTTTCTAATTGCTTCCAGCTCAGTGTAGTTATTGTGCTTTGGCTCTGCATAATCAAGTAAAACTTGCGTAGACTCTTTTCTGTGGATTAATTTATTCAAAACAGGCAGCGCTCCCTGACGCAGGTTCAGTCTCCAAGATCACACTCTCTGTGTTCAGTTTAAAGAAAAATCTGTCACCCTTTACTCATTCTCATGTCGTTTCAGACCTGCAGGATGTCTTCCATGGTGCACAAAGAAAATTATTCAAGCTAAACATTAAACATAATCCTGAACATAAACAATGGAATCCCAGACCTTTATATAGATATATAAACACCATTTTCTCAGTACTCTACAATTTGCTTAAATGCTTTAAGCCATCAATAATTATTTATTCACAGAAGATTTTTAAGGACAAACACTTCAAAAAACAAAGAAGAACTCAGAGAGTGGGAGAAAAAGACCAAGTCTGTGTGAACTTTGCACTGTTCGGGGCTTATAATCATAAATTCTCTTTTATGTACAGAATGACCTTAGCAGGCTTTCCTGTTTTAATGTTTTATTTTCTTACTTCCAAAGCTCACAACCGTCTGAGCTACAATCACATTAAATCACATTTAATCCATCAAACCAAAGAAACTCTCCACTGGGCCATTTAAATCACGCCCAGGAAAAAAAGGCGCGGCGCTAGGCAACAAATTGCTTTGATTATGATAACATAATGGATGCGCTATAGGAATGTTTGCGCGGTGGCTGGGTAATGCTTTCATGGATGCGTGGCTGTGCAGCTGTGACGTGTTTGAGGGAATGTGGGGTTCTATCAGAATCGATCCGCGCTGTATTCATTTACAGTTAATTTATTTTGAATGAAGCTGTGTGGAATTGTTTGCATGTGGAGGGCAGATTGTGTGCAGTTAGGAAATCTGCCGCTGATGTTGTAAATAGTACGCTGGTGTTGCAGGGGTTTATGGGTATTGATGCGGCTCAGGAGTGGTTCTTGATTAAATGCGGAGAGGTGCAAACATAGATTATTTTCATTAGACTGGCCTCATTTAATGTTTGTTTTAAGCATTTATGATGTAGTGTAAAGAGATTTTTGGGACAGTGTTTCAGTGTTAGTAAAATATGACTCTTTCAAAACCCAGAGAGACGTCTATATATACACTATATACACTAACATATACACTATATAACACACACTTTTCCCTTTTTAATGACTATACTCTCTCTCACTCTCTCTCACTGTCTCTTGCTCTCTCTCACTTTCCTAATTACCCTTCTCACTCCTTCTCTCTCATACATCACTGTGTTTTGCAGTCTGACCTTCGTTTGAAGTGAAACCGGTCTCTGCATGCTTTCTTTCATCTTAATGCCACCTTCACTTCCAGCTGGCCTCACCTCCCCTGCTGTATCTCCCTGTTCCTCCGTTCCTCTCCCTCACTGCCTTGAAGTTCTCTCCCTCACTCTGTGCCGAGTTTTCCTCCACAAATCCTTCCGCATGTTCCCCAACCTGTTTCATCTGACCATACCTGATGTTCCCTCTCTTTCCTTTGTTATTCTTTTTTCTTTTTTTCTTTCTTTCTTTCTTTCTCTTTTTCTTTCTCACCTTTTTCTATTTATCAGTTGTGGGGCTTGTTAATTGCCAGCAGGTTATAGTGCCCTTTCCTGTGCTGTAGGAAGCCTTTGTTGTCACTCTGTGAAAAGGACAGAGCTTTTAGCACTTCACATGAGCATGTGCCCCCCCCCCACACACACACACCTAATATTCTTAATGATTTTGCTTTAATGCTTTAAACTTTACTTTACTAAACTTCACCATAACTTACAACAGAGCCTTGCAACAGAACCACCTGCCATTACATCATTGCTTTAATACTTAATCAGCAAGACGTCATGGTGCAATTTATTATATCTTTCAGGATATATCTGGAAGAAATGTCTAAAAGGATTCTACATTGTAGTTACATTTAAGAATCCTTTCCTACTAAAATATAGGCCTGTTGATCGGCTGATGACTCAAGCAGTTATTAAACAGATACTTGAATTAAATAATTTACCTTAAGGATTAGATTTTAATGTCAGTCATACAGTTTTATTTTACTATAACTGCTGTTACTCTGGTCTCCAATAACCATTTACCAGAAATAAAGTACATTAAATTCAGAGACTTTTGGTTTCTGTAAATCATTTATTGCTTAATATTTCTGACAAAGTAAAATGATTCTCTCACAGAGAGACAGAGAGTTACTGTACTGCACTGACCATGTGCACAGTAACTGTTACCATTGTGACTAAAGACATTTAGAGATTGTAACATTTAGAGCCCTGCCACAACAATTGCCTTGTTCCCTGTCTCTCCAGTTGTGAGCAGTGCTGTGACACAGTCTCTTTATGAAGCAGTGTAGAGAGAAGTTCTAATCCACAGGAAATGAGGGCAGGAGACAGAATAGGATCGATGGAGATCACAGATGAACACAATGGCCCATGAAGACTCATCTCTGATGGCTGCCTTTCATTCTTCAACACTAGCAGCAAGCGAGACCATTGTGACAGAACTCAACATCTTTCTTTTAGTTTCTTTCACTGGGTGGGAATTACAAAGTTTCTGCTTTTGGTTGAGACACAGCGCTAATCTTTATTTCCATTCGTCTTTTTGCGCTTGGTTTGGTCTTGCCACTGAGGCCACAGAGGAACTTTCTGAGAGAACTGGGCGTAAGCAAAAAGAAATTACAGAATCAAGCCAGAAGCCTGTGAGACAATTGTGTTATTGTTCTTGTGGAGAGAAGAAAAACCAGGACCCCCTTGCGGGTTCTTATCACCCATTTAGAGACTGTGTAATGAGAGAAAACAGACTATTTCTGTATGTGTTTGTGTGTATCTGTGTATAGATGAACACTACAATTTCACACTATAGCTCACACACTGTGCTCATCGAATCTTCATAGTTTTCCTCTTCCTGTATTGTCTACCCTACACAGTCTCCAGTTATAGTTAGTGGGCAGCAGCTGAGCTGTAGGGACTGTGAGTTTTATAGAGATAGCTGAGGGACTCAGGAAGGGGAGAGAATGCTTCTTTAATCTGTTTATAACCTGGTAAATGGGAAACGGCTCCAGAGATGCACAGCCGTTGGAAAATAAACCGTTCCAGAGAGCAGCAAGGAGAATATGTCCTAAAAAGCTTCTTTGTTTACTTCTGTTATGTGCGTCCCTTGGCTTCTTCGTGTCATTTTGTAAAGAGTAGAACTATGAATCCCTGAGGTAGAAAGTGGAAAGAGGACAGGAAATAAGCTGAAGCTGTGTCAAAACTCACCTTTTCCTTTTCATTTGAAATGGTAGCGTTCAGAGGACATATGGTTTTAGCTTCAGGGCAGTGGGCCCTAGAGCATGGTCATGGCAAATCACTACTCTCCTATTAGTGACTAAGTAGCCTCTGTCCACACAGAACTTTCCAAAATTGAAAGCTTTAATCTGATTGGTTGGAATTAGATAATTTCTGGGAGTCAGGGCGCACAGATTTTTATCACTGTAGCGTGAAATAAAGTTGGGTTTGCAGGTTGCAGTGCTTCTAAAATAAATGCCTCTGGGAGAAAAAACTAGTTACTGAACTTTCAAAATAACCAGCTCTTGCCAAAGTTTGTGAAAACATTTGCTGTCACTTTAGTTTGTAGTGTTTCAGCGCAATAATCACATACCACCCATAGTCAAGGTTACAGTTTACTTTAAAATAAAAACAATGTTGTCATTTACTCACCTTTATGTTTTTTTAGAACTGTATGACTTAATTTTGTATTTGTAATGTAAAAGGGACGACATAATGAAAATGGTTTTACTATAACTGCAGTACATTACAATTTCATTTAAATGACAGAATGATGACTAAATTTTTTGAACTGTGCATTTAAACAGATGCTGGTGAGTTACTACTGCACTGCACCATGTGTATTTCAGTAGTTGTTTTTTTATGGGTAAACATGCCTCTTTTCAATTCAAATGAAGCTCATTATAGCAAATCTGCTGGATTCACAAACATCTGTCTGATGTAACTAATGAACTGGAAAGCTGGAAGTAAACTGAAGTTTAGTTTAAAGGGATGTTTATGTACATTTTTAGCAATGATAGCAACAGCTTTGTAATCAGACAAAAGCATCACTAGTGTATTAAACCAGGGGCATCTGTACATCTGTTTGATGAAGGAGTAGTACATAATCGAGATGCCATCTATTAGCATTGTTTTAGGTTATTTACTATTAAAAAAGTTTGCATTGAGTTTAATTACATACCTCAGCATACACTGAATACAGCCAGACTGTAACTGTAAATGTTTTACTGGTTAGATGAATAGGGCCATTGCCTGTAGCTGTCCACGGTGCTGAAACAGTTCAACTTAATATGTTGGGTTTTATAGACAAGAGTTTAAATGTAATTGAGGACTAATTATCATTTGATTGTAAAACTGTAATTTTAAATTTGGTAATTAGAAGCAGAAGCGTTGAATCCATCAGCAAAAACTACCCCATAGCTGTAATTAGGCATTATGGTAAAAATTGCTGACAGATATAGTAAACAAGAATTATTTGTTTAATATTTTGAGAAAGCAAAAAGCGTTCCACAGCAGTTTACAATGTGTTTACTTTGTGTTTATCAATCAGGTTGTAAAACAGAACTGCAAACACATGCAAGTAAACATAAATAGTAATTGATATTTTGACATACGTAGAAGTGTAGAAGAGTTTCTCCTGTACAATTTATAAGCTGTATAAAAGGCATTCTGTAATTGTTTGGTAAGTTAAGCAGTAAAGTAGTGACTGTATGCTGAATTCTACCTCTGTGAGTCTAACGATGACCCATCGACTCATCAGACTCTATCAGCTTAATGGATTTCACAGAACGCTTTACATGCATATTCAGCATTTAGTTGTTGGCCCTTGACATATCGGGACAGCCTTCCAAGCTCTTTCTGGAAAAGAAAAAGAAATAATGCATTTACACCAGAAAAGTGTAATGAGGAGAACGTCACGGGCCACAGATGAGGAGTCAGGGAGGTAATCATTTGTTCATTTGAAGCCTCTCTGTGAGACATTAGCACATTAGCGCAGCTTGAGTTCCAGCACGGATAAAAATCACTCCTTCTGCAGGGTTCATCCATACAAACATCCCACTGAGTGTGTATGTGAGCACGTGCCGCTGCATTGATTCTTTGTTTCTGTGTGAATCTGTATATTACATTTGCGAGTGTGTTTGTACGTGTGAGGGTGTAGTTGATTTATTTGAACGGATTATGCTGGGAGTTGGCAGAAAAGCCTTGTGCAAACCTGATGGCCCTCTGCATGTGTTTATTTTAAAATGTTTTTCAATCACAACTGCAGCACATGCTGGCCGTTGCTGCATGTGTACAGTTCAGTATTTTAAATGCGTATGTCTGTGCCATCTGTCTTTAAAAAAACACTAACCCTGTTTAAATGAGAAATATGCAGGGATGAAGTGTAGAGTAACAGAATACACATAAAACATGGCTTTACCACAATGTCCATTTACATCCATATATGCTTTAAAAACACAAACACCATAAACTTATATATAACATACTGTACATGACCAAAAAATAGCATGTCTGAGTTTTCTATAGTATTGTTTTTAAACACGCATGCATGCATGCATATACACACGCACACACAACATGTAGACACTGCAGTCTGTGTGTGTCTGCATTTACAGACAACTTTATTTCCCTTTTTGGTATTAAAACATGCCAGTAACTGAAGCCTGTTTTTTGAAAACATGCACATTCATTCCATGGATTTAGCCTATTTCCTGAATTCCAAATTGTGGATGCTGGGAATTTGACCTTGCCACTAGCAGCTTTCCTGTCTGATGACCCAGAATTCTGTGCTGCTCACTGGGGCAGGGCTCATCTCAGAGAGAGTGGGGTGGCAATAGGATGCTTTAATCTGGCTATGGGATAGTTTCATGTTTACCTGCTCATGTAATTTGTGCCAGTAGCCAAAATACCATATTCTAGACTGCTTTACACAACACAGAGATACTGTAGAGGCAGATACTGGCAGATAGATTCTCCTTTGTAAATGTAAAATTGTATGGATTTATTTTTAACAATATTTAAACCAAAAAGCACAACACTACCTTTCATGGTTGTTCTTAGAAAGTGTAGAATAGAATGTTAGACTTTGATTCCCAATATAGAATTGTCAATTTGTCAGTCACAGTTGTTTGTAATTGTTATAGTGATTGCTCTATTTTTAGCCTGTAAAACTCTGTCTGTATAACCAGGCTTCCCTGTGGGTGGTTTTCTGTCAGCGACTGTACACTAGAAAAACGTATTGTTCTTCCCCTGGATCTCACTAATACCCAATACATTTTAAAATAAAGCAAAGACACCCTACGGGATACAAAAGCTGTAACCACTATTTTACATCTTTTAAAATAAAACGCAACAGCATGACCCTTCCTAGTGTTTATTGTCATAACAGAAAAACTGCTTCTTTTGCAAGTTTCGTTGCGTGTGTGTGTCTGTGTGTGTGTGTCTGTGTACATATGTAAACCACATAACACATTTCAATGCAGAGTCATATACAGTCAGTATAATTTAACATACTAATGAACTACGTGATAGAGCATTGTACTGATCGTATATATTTACAGTACATGACCTGAGCATGTTTCAGAAACTGCATCACAGTGCTGTTTTATCTATAGATACTGCCACTGCACGCTGGCTGATGTTTACAGTATGATAAATGCGAGGTGGGATGTTTTTGGCATGCGGTTCAAGGCAGGAGTCTGGTTTACAGACTGGTGAACTCTCTCTGCACCCTCTCGTTATCTGAGAATAAGCACCGATCTCTCTGTAACGAGGCCATGACTTAGACTCTCTCCCACTCAATGGACTGTGGATCAGTCGCTTTTATTGCACAAGAAAAGAAAATGATAGTAGCTTGATAGTGATTCTTAATAGTTAAATGTAGGTGGACCCTTCCCTCCTTGCTGTGATATTGTAACCTGGGTGACCCCGATCGCCTCCCCCTCTTTCCCTGTAATGAAGTGAGACAGTAAAGCTGTAAGCATCTTAGAAATAAAATTAGCTAAACTAGGATAATGTGGTATCCATCTCACTAGAAGATCTGATTCATGTGCTATTATCTGTCTTACTGCGGTAAGACCTACATCACTCTCTCTCTATACTAGGTCAATCCGTCTCTCTCTCTCTCTCTATCTCTTTCTTTATCTGTGTCTCTCTCTGTCTTATTTCTTTAGCTATAATCTTCTTCCCACTTCCTGTTCATGTCGTCGCACACACATTTGGTGAGCTTTTCTTGGCAGTGACTAAGTTTGTCTGCGCTTGTATGTCCTAACGAATTAGTGAGTAAAGATACTTCTATATTTAAATGTGTTGCACACAAAAATACTTCTATATCCGGTTGTTTTGTATGTGGTTGGCAGATGAGTGTGTGTGTGTGTTTTGGGGGCGGAGCTCCGAGGGCAGGGGATAGTGCAGGGTGTTAGTGTGTCAGTCGAATAGCCAACAGATTGAGTCTCAGCAAGCGCCCGTCTGCTTGCATAAAGCATCTGTACAACTACGCCACAGTGGTGAGTACATGTTCAGCGTTTACCTGTGTTGTGTACCTTAGACAAACATCAAGGGAGATACAACATGCCTGTATGGTTATGTTGAGACTGACCAGATTGTTTCTGTATGCTTCGGTTGTGTAAAAAGTCAGTCAGTAAACACGTGTTAATGTCTCTGCCTTATTTGCATCAGGTAAAACATCTTTCCCTCAAATAAACCTTCCCTGTGTTGTATTAGTAGATGTTTTAGGCAGAAGATGTTTCTTATGTACTATAATTCAAGTAATTGTGTACAGATCGCTTTAAAGATCTTGGAATTGTTACTTGGAGACTGTGATGTCTACATTGGTAGAAATATCATAGAAACATACTAAAATCTGCTCCAGTTTGTATATGTTTTGTGTGCATAAGACTGCTTTAGTTGACCACTCTTCTACAGTGAAGTATCTCACTATGATTGGCCAGATTCATGCTTAAGTATATGCGTCATTAAGAAAAATATAGGTTATTATGCTAAGCTCTCCATTTGTTATGTCCTCAATACCATCATTATTGCCATCATAATGTACCTTCATTATTGCTGCTAACATGATCTTAGGTTCTCTGAGCTTTCTCTCCTAGATGATGCCTGGCATCATTCCAATCAGTACATCAGGAGGAAAGCTAATCTCTCTAAAGAAGCTTAACAATTATCACCAGGAAAGCAAAGGTGACAGGCACTTTCCATGCATTCAGAAGTTTTCAAAGCATAGCAACCAAGAATGCCTAAACCCTGAAAGCCATTTTTGTCAGAAGTGGGAGTTTCTGCATGTATGGATGAGTGCTTGAGCTTTCATACTAGTTGGGGAGCTTTACTGACAGGTGATGTTTTTTAAAGTCAATGATTTGGTTTCCTGTTTCGTGCTGTTGTTCGGGTCTCAGGCATTATAAAATATATCATTCAAATAGTGCTCTTTCTAGCTCAGGAGAATTCTCAGTTATGTTGAAGTATCAATATTGTTATAGATGTTTCTGCTGCAATTCCTTGGGCAAACTAAAGAGCAGGTTTCTCAGGAGAAAAATATTTTTTGCTCTCCATTTAATCTCCTTGCTGTGTAAGAGACAAAATAATGATCTTTTAAAGATTGCTTTTGTTGTTATATCCAGTAGGTGGACACAGTAGAACTTTAGTAGACAGTCCTGTGGGCATGTGGACTTTATTCCCCACCCTCAGTGTGTGTCTGTGGATTTGCAGGCTTTGTGCTAAACAACATGTGATTGGTGTTATCCCAAGATTTACTTTCAGACTGACAAGCAGAGTCATGGTCATCAGACTTTCAAACAGAGTTCCTTAGACTTTCCCAGAGTTCCTGGTCCTCAGATGTTCTCCTCAGAGTTTACCTGGTTGTCAGATGTTCTCCTCAGAGTTTTCCTCATCCTCAGATGTTTTTCGCAGAGTTTATCTGCCCATCAGATGTTCTTTCAAAACTTTTTTTTAATGCAGTGTTTTATTACTCAGCTTATGAATTATTGCCTGGCAGTTATGAAGGTCCAGAAAAATCTTTTGTTGTATGATTCATATAGTGAAAAGTATGTCAGACTGAGTCTACTCCAAGTATATTTCCTCTCCTTTATACCTTAAAAATGCATTATTCATCTTTTTATCTCTTGCTCCTTTTTTGCTTCTCTTTTACATTTTTATTTTTTTTCCATTTTCCCAAAATGTATTCTCTGAACACACTGGCTGTAATCATGGAGGACATATTTAGCTCATAACGCAGGTGTCTATGACCAGATTAGAATTAATTGCCTTCCTGAAATAAAACTGTTCCTCACACGGATTAGCGGTCGACACACACATTTAATTTGTTTGTCTGAGGCGTATTTTCTGCTTTGATTCTAAACCTAACTCAGAGTTAACCCGCCACCCTTTTTCAAGACGATGGCTGCTTTTATCCACAATGGTTTGATCACACTTGTCAGCGTTTATCTCGCGTTTTCATTCCACGCTTTGAGGGAATTCATCTTGTAGTGGATATTAAAAACAAAAGGGAACAAAGTCAATTTAGTTTGTTGTGTAATCTGATCCCCTCACTCTCAGACTACTGTCACTGCAGATTTGGCCGTTTAATCAGACGCCTAAATACAAACACAGGCCAGGCCATAGATGAAGCGAAGCCAGACTGGAGCACACTGCTGGTTCATTAAACCTATCACAGCATGTGCTAATTAAATAATGAAGCTGCGCTTGCATACCAAAAGGCGAGAAACGACTGCTGTGGCATTTCATTCTCCATATGTTAGCTTGTTTGCCCTTGATTTTAGCATTTATATATGCTTTTGTGCGTATGTCAGAGAAACAGTGTGAGAGAGGGGGCTGTCAGACACAGTCTGCATTTAAAGCTTCCTGCAGTAAATGTCCAGGGGAATTGTTAGACTTGTGACAATTGCACGAGAAGAAGCACTTCAAACTGGTAATGGTGCGACATGAACAGGTTGGGAGAGAGTGTCTACTGTACTGTGTGATATTGTAGAGGGGGAGTGTGTGTACACAGGGAGCTCCTTTGTTTGACTTGCCATTTGAAGCGTAGGAAAGGCTAATGAGGTCAGATTCAGGCTTTTTATTGGTATAATTGTGTTAGACTTATGCAAATGAAGGACTTGTTTGGAATTATCCCCAGTGAAATGTAGTCTGGTGTTGGGCATCTTTCTGGTAAAGCTTCTTGGTTAATCAGGAATGCACTGAACATGTCTGAGGATATTTGTGGTATTTCAAGGTATTTTAAAGCAGTATTAAAAGGCAGTGTAAGTGATATTGTTTTTTATCATTGCTTTGAATTACTTTTGTGGAATACCACAAATTTTACAGTTAATTGTGATGATTTTATTTTTGTTATACCTGGGAGTCTATTTTTTACCCACATACATTTGCAGTTTTGTATTTGACATGAGCTAATAAATTAATATTGTGTGTACGTACACAGTATTTGTTAATTACTAAATAATGTTCAGTTCAAAACAACACTGGTTTCTGCGTTGCATTGTTAAATATTTGTATTGGTGGTGCTGTAAAGGTAAGCAAGTCAAAAAGGATTGAAAAGTTACTTTGAAAAATAGCACACAAGCATCCAAACACAAAGCATATCCTGGTGACCAGCCGTACTTTTTCCAGCTGTGATAACAGTATATACAAGACGATGCCCTGAAGGAGTTGAAATTATGCTTTCAGGACGGCGTAACTGTCTCATTCTGAAAGCGCAAGTAATTGGATGTTTTCTGATCTAAGCAAAGCATCTGTCTCGCCTGCCAAACAATGTTTTAGATGTTCTTTCACTCGCCCCCCTCCCGAGTGTTATCTCACTCACCTGCTGTTGATTAACATCCCCGGGAGGTTTGCACCTGATGCTCCCTGCTTGATCCCAGACTAACTAGAAATACCCACAATTCCATTCATGTGCCTGTCGGTTCCTTTTTGTTTCTGTTGCGTCTGAGAGAGTTTGACTGCGAGTCAGCTCAGATCAGCTGCCTCTGAAATGTCAATCAGCAGATCAAGGCCAGAGAAAGATTGCACTTATATTGCATTAGGCGGATTTTTATTCATTAACCTTTTACTTTGGAGGCATATGTGTTGAAATTGAGATGTTGAACTTGAGACTAAAAATATAGACGGGCAGATGCGCCTTCCTGGTGCTGTTGTGCATGTTTATGCCAAAACACTTTTTTCAAGCATGAATAAATACCATAAAGATTTGCAACAAAACAGGGTAAAATGGCAAATAATGATGTATAAACCATATACTGTGATCTGATATATACATTACTAGAACTATACAGCCTTATTTTTCCACTGTGCTGTTAATTATTATACAACCTGTCAACAACTGTTTACAACAACATATAGCAGTAATGAATATCATTATTAATAATTATAGGGCTATATATTTATGTCACCCTCGTTCAACTCTTGGGAATTAATTTCTCAGTTTATGTGTTTTTAAAATTATAGACAGTAAATTTTAGCTTTGCTTTGCTTCATGACTTTCCTACGTGGCGTTCCTACAGTCTTAAACTCATAATGTTTATAATGTGTAAGATATGCGAGTAATATACCAGCTTTACTCCATTAACTAAAATGAGCAGTATAAAAAGAATCAAAGCATTGTAATTATGTAGCACCTGTACATTTGCATTTATGCATCTTGCAGACACTTTAATCCAGTAAAAATTACACTACAAGCTGAACTACAAGGTCACTGTAATATACATTTACTGTCATTCAGAGAGATTCCTCGGTTCGGTTGGTGCAGCGTGTGTGATACTGTACATAGTATGTGACTCTATTTGTTTGTTTGTGGTCTATTTGTTTATTCTAATCTGTACTATTTATAAAATTATAAAATGTTGACCCTTTTAACGAAGCAGGTCTATACCTTTTATGAGCTAATGTCCCATGATGTCTTTAAAGTATTTTACACAAAAATAAAAGGTTTAATTTCATTTTGAAGTGTGTGACTTTAAACCTGTAGGATGTTATATTTTACAGTTTATAATGACTCAAAAGTTTTACTGCACTTTTACAGTAGCTACATGCATGTCATTCGTCAGTTACATCAAACATAACTTCCTTCCCGAGTCGTATAATCAAATGCTGTGATGGACGTACACATTGACATTATATTTGATTGAACTTTCAGTGTGCTGTTTTAATGGTGCTTTTAGTATCCAGTTTGAAACTTGACAGCCTGCAGTCACAACAAACTGCTGTTTTATGGCCAAAAACGATATAATTTTTTATATTTATGTTGTACAAGCAATATAACAACAGGTTTTGAACAAGGGTGTATAAATAATAGCAGAATATGACAGAAATAATGACAGTGTTTATTTGTTAAATTAATCATTTTTGTGTTAAAATGTTTAAATCCTTTAAAAATAGAATCTATTCATTTCTGTGTGTAAACCTTGTGGAACCATCTGCTGTGTTACTGTAAAAGCAATCAGTGCTTTCGAAGGACGAGTTTAAATAGTTCTCTGCAGTAATCAACATTATTGCACAACATGTTTTGTATTAACTTCTACTGATCCTGGAACATTCCTTTAAATGCCTCCCTCAAGGGCACAGTGCTCATGGTGCATGGATTATTCTTGCTGTTGCCAGCCTGAGTCTTACCACTTGGCCGTATCACCCACATTATAGTGAAAAATCACCCGATGTGTGATAGATTACAGTCTACAGTCTCATCTGTATCACAGTCACAGGCCACATTTGACTGCACTTAGTTTGAGGTTGACTTTTAAAGACGTTTTACTTGTGGGAACAGAGTGTTACATATGTCTCAGCGGTTGTGTTATGTGTTATACGCTATTTGCTGAATCTATAATTAGAGGTTTCTCTAAGTCTGACCATCTGGTCTCAGTGGTGTGTTTAATCTGAGGATCAGTTTGAATACAGAATTTGAGCTTTGCATTGTTTGCATTTAACAAATGATTCTGAGAATTTGAACTTTAACACTTGTTTAAAGAAACTGTCAACAACAGTCAGTGTGACTATGGCTAATTAATCAGAGCGTTATATCATGCACTTCTGCTTGTGTGTGTGTGTGTGTGTGTGTGTGTGTGTGTGTGTGTGTGTGCAGGGTTCAAAATTAACACTTGACAACTGTTAAATTACAAATAGGCTTTCCGTTAGCAAACTTTATAAGGAACTACAACAGAACTTTATGAGAAACTTTAAAAGGAACTACTGATGCAAGACTTAAAGACACACAGTTGTCTAGTAAAGAACACTGACTCACTTTTCTTCAATGGAAAATTTATCATTGGAATTATCAGTGTTTGTCCCTTTGAAATGTGAAAAATTTCACAGAATAGTGAAATTCCTCACATTTTTGGTGCAGTTTCACAGAGAGACTTACAAAGTCATCTATATGATGCCTATATGATGTATGATGTGTCATGATAATACATACTGTATATATTTCAGTGAAACTAATTCAAAACTTTCATTAATTAAAAGAATTGTTTACCATTGACAAGTGTGGCAAGTAGAACATTTTGGTTTGTGTGTGTGTGTGTGTGTGTGTGTGTGTATGCATGTGTTTTTTTGTGTGTGTGTATGTGTGTGTGTATGAATGTGTTTTTTTGTGTGTGTGTGTTTGTGTGCGTGTATGAATGTGTTTTTTTGTGTGTGCGTGTGTTTGTGTGTGTGTGTGTATGCGCGTGTGTGTTTTGTAAAGGGCAGTCAGAGATGTTTTTCTAGTTTTATAAGGCTTGTCTATTTAGCTGTGAAAGATGATAAAACAGGTCTGAAAAACTGAAATAATGTGAACAGTCCTGTCATTATGTTGCACAGTAATGATACGATGTGTTCCCCATTTTCTCACTCCTCACCTTAATCTTCTGTTTCTGTGTGGAACAGAATCTGCTTCCCTTCCAGCACGACAAAGCAGCTATTTTCTGCTTGTTTCTCAGTAGGGTCAGTGATGAAGCCCTATTTGTACAGGACAGGTTTACCCTGAGGAGGTCAGGAAAATTTGCGCTTTGCTGACGTACTTTGTGATTTCAGTCCCGTCCGAATCAAAACCTCTGTGTTTTTCTTGTACAACCTCTGTAAAATTACAAAGCAAATTACCTCTTGTTTCTGCAGCTAAATCACAGGTCCGCTGAGAAATCTAATCCTAACATGAATGTCTGTGAATGCGGTATATCATGTTCTCACAAAATGTCTTCTAATTTATTTTGACCTCCACCGGAACAAAAACTGAATTACTTGTTGGTCTGCATTCATTATGGATTTAGTCTTTTTGCCAGTTTTGCTTGCATTGAGTCTTATTTAAAAATGCTTAGTTATTATTACAGCATATATAAGCCTTGATTTTTGTAATGGCTTGTGTGATGCATGTACCCAGAGCACTTGACTTTCAGACTCACATTTTCCTACTTTTATTAAGACTGCAATTCTGTCTTTATCAGTACATGAAATCACAGACATCCTGCGTTAGCAACTTTACCTCAAAAGTCATTTAGCAAATGAATCCTGTCTGAATAATGCTAAGGCATGGAGTTTTTGAGCGAACTGTAAAACATCAAGGCATCAAGAAAATCTATTTTGTTGGTTCTCTTTATTTTTGATTAATATTAGAGAATAAATGACAGTGAGTCATTGCAGAATAACATTAATTTTCAGGTACATTTAGAGGCTCACGATTCAGGTTACAGCATTTGAAGAATTCCTTGTATTGTGTGGCTTATTGTGGAGAGATGAGCTGTAACTTTTCTAAGTAAGTTTATTTAAGATAAAGTAGCTCAGAGAAGCAGCCTAACATTGTTTAATCCCCAGATATATGTGGTTGTTTTTAAGAAATAGCAAACTATTGGATGAGGGATTGACCGATCAGAACAGAGTATCCATAGAACTGTTAATAAGTTTAATTATGTTGAAAATATGTATTTTTATTTCTATTTAAAAGTATGTCATACCGATTATATTTATTTAAAATGTATTAGCATATTAAGGCCATAAAGTAAAATCTGAGGCCTGACAGGCTTTATCAATAAGGAGAATAATAAATATTATAAATGTAAGATTCTTGGACCTGAGGCATCATTGACTTAGTACAGTGCATTTGAAGTTGGTTTGTCATTGAGTAATATACAATCCAGCATGCAATTTACACGATTTCACAGTCCTCATCTATGTCATGAAATGTCCTGTTAATTCATTTCTTCTTCCTGTCTGTCTGTGTGTGTTTTTGATACACCCTATCAACAGAGAGGCTGGCGAAGAAAACTGGGACACAGAAAGCTGCCAAACGCTCCCATCGCCGGCAGTCTCCCACACCAAATGTCTGTGCAGCAAGCTGTCCACCTTTGCGGTTTTAGCTCAGAAAGCTAAAGAACCGGTGAGTGATATCTTTACATTTATGACATCACACCACATTTCACCCTACAGCATTTGCTCAGAGGGGAGGGGCATGGCCTAGTGCTATGGGACCTGTTGGAAAACAGCTAGAAGTCATGAGACCGTAGGCTGCCACTTGTGAAGAATGATGTTGTAGAACATCGTGTGAAGTGTTTGGTTGCTCCACAGGGGCTGGGAAGGTCAATGTGCTGTCTGTTCCACAGATGCTAGGCTAAACCAGAAATGATGTGTGCTTTGGTAATGATTTCGTAAGGGAGATTTCTGAAAGGTAGAGGTTGTAGATTGTGACTCAGTGCGCTGTTGGCGTGACATTTAAGGCAAGCTTAGAATGCTGTCCGCCCCCATAGTGTGGCGGATTGTACAGAACACAGATTTCAGCAGATGGTTGACCAGGTGTTTAATATATCATGGTATGCATAATATGTCAGGCTTTGTCTTTCCTGGGCTTTCTCCCAGGTATAATTTGAAAGCCAATGAACAGGTTTTTTTCTACTATTATGAATATTAATCTCCCTAAAGGAGAGGTTTTGAAAAATGCAACAATTTTGGCTAACTTCAAATCGTAAGAATGATAACGTGACCTTTGCTGGTGTGAGATGAACAATTTAAGTCAAACCACCTGCTAAAGAAACGTCTGTTGTGTCTTGTGTGCCTTTTGACAACGGACAGACAAAACACATTGACGAAAATATATTTAAATGCAAAAAACTTTAATGACCAGTATGTCATTATTATTAACTGGCTTGAATTTGTATTGTTTTTGCACTGGCAGGTGTGCAAACTTGAATAACCTCATGTAAATAGCAGCAATGAGTCTTTGCAAGAAGTCATTTACTCATATATTTTATTATTAAGCTGTTAGTTCATCACAAATAGATCAGACACAACTCTAAATAGGACTAGACAGTGATCATTGCATCTGTGGTGTGGCTTTCAGTTATGCGGGTTAATGAGCCTGCTGCAGTTATTGAACCTGTGCCCTGCTTTTACTTAATGCAAGTTAGAGGCCAGTCCTCACACCAGCTGCTCAGAACTCTCAGTACTAGCACCGCATGTTCTGTGCATCTCTATTCAGTTATATCTGTCCATCTTTCTATATACATATTTATCTCTGTCACTCTGACTTCATCCCCTCCCCTCACAAGCAGCACCAATGGAAGGATACTGACCCACTTTAGTGTAGCTGAGTGTGTTTTCCTCTGAAAGCATCCCATTAAAGTGATTGATATGCATGGCAGGCAAAGGGAATGCTGGGAGATACAGAGTAGCCCTGAGGATGGGGGGGGGGAGTGTAGAGGCAGCGGCCAGTCACAAACCGTAAAAGCTGGACCCTGTGCCGTCTGTCGCCGTCACCACTGACAACAGCTATAGAGAGTGTGCCTTCCAGTTAGCTGCATTGAGCAGTGGCCGCTGGGAAGAAAGATGGATGCATTTCCAATCCAATAACTGTGGTCCTAAATGGAGAAGTGAAAATAAAGACTAAATGTTTGGTGAATATTTTAAAGGCAGAATTAAAGATATAGGAATAGAATTTTTTTTTAACTATAATAGAATGTTATTTTTTTATTTTTTTTCTTCTGCTCTTCCAACCTCTCATAATCAAATCATCTTTCAGTAGAGCTTCAGTAGAGCTTTCAGAGTATTGCCGATTAAAATATAGTCCAATAATAATAACAATAAATAGACAATTTTTCCTTATTTTTGATTTAGCCAATGTTTTTGTATATATCACTCAAAACTAGTTTTTCATTTGACTTTGTCAATTTTTCTGTTGAATAATAAAAAACATTTTTGGAGGTTTTCAGTGTTTTTAAAATAATGAACAGTTGCACTCTTTATTGAAACAAAATTGAATTACCTTTTTGTCAGTAGGGCCGTAGTTCTTTTTATATTCTGTAAAGGTACTGTGTTGGAAAAATGCATTAAACATTTTGATTATAGAAAATAGCTTTTGAAATATCCAAACATAAAAGAATAAATAAAAAGATATTTTGTTGCAGGAGGAATATTAAAGGTTTATTTCAGCCAAAAATAAAACTTTGTCATCATTTACTTATAATCTTGTCATTCCCATATTATGTTTTTTTTTATCTAGGGAGCACAAACAGAGATGGATGTGGAATAAGATAATGCACATAGCTGTAATGCACATAGCTCTAAATAACTGATGCACTGTATTTAAAGTCTAAAAGGTTTGCGTGAGGAACAGTTTAATCAGTTAATAACAGTTCTTTGCTGTATTGCTAATGCCCTAGATTTGAATTTGAGGACTCAACAAGATTTAGGAACTAGGGGAGTCCAGGGCACCACACAGGTGTTATAAGGGGAGATCTTACAAGAGGGGGCTCTGCCCCACACTGTGGGAGCCAGTGATTTAAAGAACGCTCTCCTATCATCAGAGACATCAGCACACTCATGCTTTGTGGGCTAATTCCTTCTGCTCTCTAGATGGTACTGTTCGGACTGCAGCTGGCTATATTCAGCTTGTAATTCATGAATTCTCTTCGTCTTTTTCATTATTACTGAATGTGCTTCTGCACTCAATCACACCTAAGGGGAAGCACTATAAAAAAAGTCATAAGACCTGCTCGCTGTACCTTTTATCAGCCCAGAGCTGAATTAACATAAAACAGCTTTTCCATCCATGTTAAGTGAAAGTTTCTTTGTTTTTTTCCCTGTTAGATGTACACTTAAAAACCATATGTTCGCTGTTTCCAAAAGTGCCCATTAAGTCCCACGATCAGCTTATTAGTACATTGCTGTTGCTGGGGAAACCACATTATGGGCTGTTTCTCTGACTGTAAGGCACTGTGTTTATTTAAATTTAACTGAAGTGCCCCACAATGGGGTAAGAGATTGCTGTAACCCGTATCTTATCTGTTTTAGGAGGAAAATCTTAAATCTGATTGGACAGGAAAAGATTGAATGTGACCTCAGCTTTTTAGTTACTAGAAATGAAATAGCAAAATTGCTTTCTTTCCTGTTAAAGTGTTTTGCTCAAGGGCAAAGTGGTTCTGCAGTTACTGGGTCATCATAGTGGATATAGAACCAGCGATTGTATCGCTGTATTGTATTGTAGATTGTTGATTGTATTGTAGCAATCCAAAGCTATAATCACAAAAGCCCTCACCACTAAATGTGGCCCATCTAAGATATATATTTTACACCATGCTGTTATTCAGTACAACAGCACCCCTGCATGTGTGTTAAAGGATAAGCACACAGGGTAGACAGTATTTCGTCTGTAGAAAGTGCATGACCATAACATTTTCATCCAATCAGTGTGTTCTCTTACAAAACAATAATAACATATTTATGTGTTTGAGGAGACATGGATTTGGAGAGAGCTCTGAAGGGAGAGTGGCTCTTTAAAATTGTCTACCCTGCATTAAAATGACATTATTTTCTGTATTATTCTCTAGACCAGTGTTTTCTAATTGACTTGTGTCTTTTAACTTTTGTCCTACACCAAGGCATCAGTGCCTGGGGTGGCTTTTACTGGAATGCCTGGTGACATTTGGAACTGCAAAGTAAACAACACTATTAGCAACAGTCTCCACCCATTAGCCTGGCTGTGCACGGGTCATCACATTTTCCTCAGCATTTATAATGTTTTCCATCAGCCCTGCATGGCAAAAATGAAATGAAAAGAGGTAGTGCAGCTTGCCATTGTACATTAGATGTGTGCCAAAACCTAGTGAGTTGCCTGTCTAAGCATCAGGCACATACGCAATTCAAAAACTGTTCCAAACATTAGGCTGAAAAGCTACAATGTCTTCCAAGACACCTTTATTTGGCAAAAACCTAGGGAAGCATTGTATGTATTCCTCTCAGGATATGACAATCCCAGAATGCATTGCAACCAACTCATTGAAACTTGTCCTGCATTGCGACAGTTTTAAATGAAATGCTGATTAGAAGTGAATTTATTTCAGTTCTGCTTTACACTTATGCATTTGGAAAACACTTATCCAAAGCAACTTTCAATGCGTAGCAGTGCGGTGGGTGTTTTTATTGGGATACACAGTCAGTAGACTCACAAGGTTTTGGGAGTAAGTCATTGTTTGGAATCTGTGAACTTTTGGTGGAAAACCCTTAAGAACCCCTCTGTGGTACAATAGTTGCTCTGACAGATATCCAGCAGTCTAAACACATTCATCTTGCTTTGCTCATCTCTCTGCCCTCCCAAGACTCTGGTTTTACAGTATTACAGATCAAGACTGCAGCTCTTAGGCTTTGTTGTTGAGGGGTGTCAGAAGTGATGGAAACTGCATTTCAATCATAATGTCTTAGGATCTTGTTCATAGGTATTTTGGTGTTTGTTGGGGGACTGTAGTGTGAGTGAATTGTGAATGAGTGTGAGCAAAGACTGTTCACAGGCAGGTATTTAACTGTTGCATTTACCGTTGTATGATCTAGAAAGCCTTAATTTATTAACACTTAATTTAGTATTATTAAGAAGAAATATTTAACTTTCAAATTAATAAAAACTCAAATTTATTAAAAACATTTTCTAGAATTTACATGTATAATGTATTTTTTTCAACACAGACAGTTTATGGAACCCAAAAGAACACAGTATTAACTGTAAGGTATTAGCATTAATAAGCTGTTTTATTTTTAAGATAGTTTATTTATTTCTAGTTATTTCTGTTGAATTGGTTGTTTCCCACCCTCATCACATTACTATAAGGATGGGAGAAAGAAAGATAAAATGGTTGACAGCAAAACAGAGTGAGATACACGGATGGATTAACCGGCATGTGTAATGGAGAGGAGAGGGAGGGTAGAATGTGGCATAAGCTGCTGTCATTACAGGCCATCTTTAGAAGAGCTGCTATCACCCACTGATCCTGTTTATCCCCTGCTGTCTTGTCTAGAGAGTGAAACGTTGTTATTTACTGAGGTTAGAGGTCCCTTTTATTTAAGATTAAGCTTTTATCTGTTCCAGTCTTTTGTCCAATTTGCAAGAAGGAATATTTCATCCACAACTTCACTCGTTCTTTACTCACTCTTCATCCATAAAACACAGAATGAGATATTTTTAGCAGCCTGTCCAATCTGTTCTGTTTTATACAATGGAGGTAAATTGTTACAGCTGTCAAGCAAGTAAAGAGTTTTTTAGTAAATAACGTGTTTTTTCAGTCTTCTTAAACATGACATGCGGCTTCAACAGAATCTATAGTCATATAATCGACTTTTGTGAGACTATTTTTTGCATGGTATCTTTTCAAAGCTTTGTAAAGACATCGTCTCCCATCCACCTTCATTGTATAAAGGGTCAGTGAGAACATCCTTCAAAATAAACATCCAAGGAATGAAGAAAGTCGTGTTTGTATTCGCAGCGACATTGAGTTATCATGCTAGCCTCATGGAGCTCATACGTTCAGTGCTGATCTGTAACTCAGTGATGGATTATGGGAGTTGTAGGCTGTGGGAAGATAGTGGCTTTTTTAGGCCATAACAATTTGTAGACTGTCAGTTTTTTCATGCAACATAAGGCCATTCAGTTGATTTAGAATCACACAGTATTAAACAAGAGGCACTGAAGCACAGACAAACACACATGACAGCCCGTGCCAAGAACCGCTGTTATTACCCCTTTTAGCACAGACTAACACGAACAAACACACACAAACACACTTGAAGCAGTACGTCAACCTGCCCCGCATACTAAGAAGCTGGAAGCTGCCTGGTTGGTTGAAGGACGAAGGCCCTTTTCTTGGTATCAGGGAATCTATATTGTGCTCTAATCAGCCTCAGGCTTGTTGACTGAACTTGCTATCCATGTATACAGAGAAACAGAAGCACAGATAAATGCGAATACAGGGGAGATAAACATATATCGGCAGGTCATCCATTCCACATGAGTGAGCACCCACTGGTGTAATTGTTCATGTCTTCGTCTTACTCTTTCTAATGATAGTCTGTGGTGATGATACATTTTGTATCATTGTTTGTATGTTTCTCTTGTATGTACGCAGGTTTACCAAAGTGATAATGCTGGGATCACTGAGGAAATAAAGACAGATTCTTTTAAAATTTTATTAACAGCTAATCAAAAACAAGCTAAAATAAAACAAACAGGCTTGAATATGAAATCAAACAAATATGGGACTTCAGTGGCTTTTCCTGTATGTTAGTTTTAAAGCCTTTGTTTAACAGAAATAATGAAATAATTTATATAAAATATTGATGGATGATTCATTCACTTACAATGCTCTTAAGAATCAGAATTTTCCTTCCCTTAATTCCACCCTCAAATGACAGGAGGAGAAAGTCTTTGTTTATTGCTGTGACCAACTACTGCCTTTTTATTTATTTTCCCTGTTTCCTATATCTCACATGAGAGAGATCTGTGCTTGTTTTTTATTGACTTCTATTGTATTCCTTTGCTGCCTTTGCAAATGTATTTAGAAATATTACATAAAGTATGATAACTAATTAATACAGGATTTTAATCTTCAGTCTTTTGATTACGAGCCCAGATCTTTATCAATTAAACTACGCCACCCCCAAAGAGATGAATACAATGTAGCATAGAAAGTTTGCCAAGATTAAACTAGAAGAAATACCGTAGCAGTAAATGCTAATAAGTGTGCAGTATGTCTCAGCAATACAGTCAGTCTCTACTGTGACACCGACACAATTGCTAAGGATCTACCCATGTTTCTCATTAGTGTTGGGCCTGGTTGAAGTCCCAGTTGAGGTGATGTGATTCCTCAGAATGTAATAAGCATAGCTTCTCTCCTGGGTGATACACACACCAGCTCATTTTCGTTTACACGCCTGTCCCTGCTTACACGTTCATTTAATTCCCAATTACAGGATCTGGTGGACTGGTTTATTCCCAGACAAATCTCTGTGTAATGTTATTTTAACCACTCATCAGCATTACTGATACCCAAGCAGCTAGTTCTTGTCTTGAGATGTTCCTTGTAGGTTTGGTGCTCGATGATTGATCAGCACCCTGTTTTTGGGTTCCCATCATGCACCGGTGCGCTGACAAACAGTACCGCCACTCTAGGATTCTCTCCCAGCCACTTCAAAGATAACAAGTGTCCAGGGAACTTGTGGCATAATGTTAGTGCATGCTAAAATGGCAGCAGGTCTCTCCTGGCATGGGTGTATATTTGGTGAATCTGGTGAGGCTTTGCAAAACAACTCCAAACAGCAGATTGAGGTTTGGTCTCAACGGCCTCGGACTTTATTTGTGGCGGCAGTGCTACACCTTTGAGAGTTTCAGCCATTTGATTAATGCTGAGTCTAAGTAAGTTCGTGTTAGGTTACTTCTTGTTTTTCCCCTTTGCCTCTTCTTCATTCTTTTAGTGCGTTTCTTATTGTCATAATGAGTTATTGCAGAGCGGATAAGTGAGGAGAAGAGCAGAGATGAGGGATAAATGGTGGCCGTGCACCACGTGAGGCTGGAGAAGTAGGTTAAAGTGCTTGAGCTGAAAATAGACATGACTCCTATTTGCTTAGGAGCTTCACTCTGCCCCAGGGTGTGCTGGGATAGACGGCCCATAATTCCCTCTGTAATTTGCGTGCTGTCTCTGACTCTCCAGAGCCAATGGGAAATGAGGAGAATTGTGGCACACGCTTATTTAGGACAGGGCTTACGCTGTGGACGCTCAGGGCTGCAGGCCTGCAAACGAGAATGTGTTCTATGGCACAAGGCCCGGTTCTCCACGGATGTGGCATATATGATCACGTAACCAATCCATGGAAGACATTTGTGATTAAATCTCACTCATATTGCCAGAAGTCAGGAGAACAGCATTATCACAACATCAACACCATGAAGCATCTGTGCTACTGATTTTGCTGCTCAAGTAAATTGTGTTATGGGTTAAGATGTAGACTGTTAGAAAGACTAATGTGTGCTCCAGGTGGATAAGAAAGGCAGATATCTGTGTGCATACCTAGAACAGAGAAAAATTGAGCTTGGTGCCATTTGTACCTGATCTGACTGAAATAACACGTATTTATGTGGGTGCATGCAGTGTGTCACGTTGTGACAAAACTAGATCTCTGTTAAGCTAAATACACTGCAAGGGTCCTTTGTACCTTAAGGTAACGGACATTGTGTTTTCTGTTTGACGTGCTGCACAGTTACACAAGGCTTTTTTTACATCAAAGCCAGCTTCATGTTTCTGGCCTAATTATTCTAAAATTGCTTTAGTTTTTTTTTTCATTATTCCCAAAAAAATTTTTCTGAAAGGAACTTGTGTGTGTTTTATATATATATTAAATTATAAAAACAGTGTTTAGTACATGTTCTGAGTGAGATACAGTTTTAAGTTTCTGTTTTTTTGTCATTCTTTTTTTCGTTTGTTGATGCTGTTTCTCTATTTTTTTACATAACATATCCTTGCTTATGCATTCAGCACTCAAACATCAGTTGGAAGGAAAATTGAAAATTATGCCTCAGCTGAAACTTTCAGCTTCTGTAGAAAGCACAGCACTCTCTCTCTCTCTCTCTCGCTCTCTCTCTCTCATTTTCACAGAGGCTGATTGTAATATGTAT
>JBAJNP010000397.1:0-48795 GCA_036877545.1 Yasuhikotakia modesta | reverse complement strand
TTATTCTCAGAGACTGACTGTTATATGTTTGACTCCAAATGCCTGTGTTTTCCAGTCCTATATTATGTCCTAGCCTCACGTCTGCTCTGCCAATGGCATTTTCGTGAAAGAAACAAAACCTATAGTAATTTTTCAGGCTGCTGGCATACTGCTTTGGTCAGGATTGCCAAACTGAAGCAGGCACAGGCATAATGCTGGCAATTAATATGCCAAGGACAATAGGCTAAGCAAAAGATGAGAGTGAGAGCTTGGCAGCACCTTTCCTAGTGCCACCTGTTATAACCGCACCTGCCAGACTGAGTAAAAACACTGCTGCCATTAGGCCTGCCTACATCAACTGGCTCTGAGCTCTCTGGACTGCTTTTGCAGCCTCGTTTTCCCCCATCTACCTTTCCTTTGTACGCAAACACACTCATAAGCATACAGAGAACAGATGTGCACACATGGGAACGCAGAATATGCACTGATGGTAGGCCAGCGCTACAGCCCACACACAAAGCAGAGGGACCTTTTGTTCTCAAAGGGTGTTTAGTAATAAATGCTTTTGTGTTGAAGCCTGACCAGTCCACACCAGGAAGCCAATTGAGCTGTAAGTATATGAATGAAGACTTCAGCTTCAAGCCAATTCACAGCCCGCTTTAAACCACGGATGAAGGATTTATAAACTCAGTGCGTTAGTCTTTACACAGTTTCCCAAAGAATAACTGTTATTTTTTCCAGCTTAGCCTTCATTTTATGAATAAGATTAAAAATATAAAAAATAAGCGAATTAACTAAATAAAAATGATTATTATTAATAAGAAAAGTTCTGCACTGTTTCCAGTCTGTATTTCAGAGTTATTTACGATGTTAAATCCTTTCTGATGTTTTCGTGTATGACGCAGATTGCTCTTTGGAACATTTTCAGATCATGCAGGGATAACATGGATCATCAGGTTTTGCAGAGTCTTGTAAGGTTCATGCCAGCTCAAGTGCATTATATCATCAATGCAAAAGGAGGGCACAGCAAATTCTAAGAAATTCTGAAATTTACTGTCAATGTTAATTTTTCATTCAAGTTGATATGCTGATGATTATAATATGTGATATGGGTACAAAATACAAAATGGGTACAAAATCGTAGGCTTATTTCTACATCATGTACTAAATTAATGTCTTGACAACACAATGCTACTGAGCATTAGAATAAATAAATGCAATTTAGTGATGCACACTGGGCACAACCCTATAAAAAGCTTAGATATTACAGCTTTTACTGTGTGACAACTTGTCCCTGTCTCTTCTGCATATCAGATTTATCCTGCCTGGAATTAAATATCTATTTTGAGTTCCTCCTCTGCAAATGTGGCCCCATTGCCAAGTGTCCTTCTGCTTAAAAATCTGGAGAAAGAGATAAACTGACAGATATGTTAAGTCTTCTGCTGGACATCTGGGATTGCTGCAGTCTCTGTCTCAACACGACCCGACTGACCTCTAATACAACTTGGCTGTGTGGCGTGACATCACATAGATTACACTTACGTTCTGTGGCCAAGAAAATGAGGTGGCATGTGTCTCATGATAAATACCTCACTGTCAGGAAAAGACACTCTTTCAACTGCAAGAATTTTCTTCTGACGGCCTGAATGCAATTTATATTCTGCCCCAATCGGCTCAGGAACCTGCGCTCTGTGAACTATGTACCAATATTAACAGCAGTGAAAGTACCTGCCCTGATGCTGTGTGCCTGATTGCAGGGGACTTTAATCATACCGACCTGCAGACGGTTCTTTAGAAATATTGCCAGCATGTCTCTCGCCCAGTAAGAATGCTCTTGATTACTGCCACACTCTGATCAAACATGGCTGCCAGTCAGATCATCAGTCTGTGTTTTCTCTCAGGGAAGAACAGATAAAGTGCTGTAGAAGATGAGGGCCCTGACTCTGTGTGGAGGCCCCCTTGTGGCATTATGAAGCAGTTAAATTACTGTTATGTTAAATGTAGAATGGGCAGTTGCAGAGGGGCTACCAATAGTAACCTAGCTTTGCAAGCATAAGATGCAACTGTCCATTCAGAGCTCTGTCCAAAGCCACACCTACTCAAACACATATTTGACAGATGATTGGATGAAGGTTTCATGGTCCTGCATATCCACAAAAATTATGTATCCATCCATGCATTTTTAACCCTAATTTTCTTCAAGGTCTTAGCCATAGGCAGGTTAGTAATTGCTATTACGATGTAAAGACTTAACCAGCTTAACAAAAAAGTTTCAGAAACAAATTGCCCACCTTGCCTTTAAAACCAGCTTTTACGCTACATAGAATTTAAATAGAATTTCATTAGTTATGTATGCAATCAATGTTCTGCCCTAGTCGTTTAAGGCAATGACAATCAGTGAACTATGTACTAGTATTAAAGTAGCTAACCTGATTCTGTGTGTCTGATTGCAAGACACTTTAATCAGGATGATGGAAAGAGTTCAATAGTAAAGGACAAAATGTTTTTCTCCCAGAAAGCTCAGCGAAAACAGCTTTGGTTAAACAACAACCCGGGCTTCACCCGCTAATGTGCACAAATTTCGTGATGTAGTCACAATTACAGCCTCTGAGGTCAAAATAAGCAGTGCTGCATCAAGCGGTAGCAATTTCTCCATCCCAGATGATTCTCTGATGTTTCAAGAGGCTTGTTATTTGTCTAGTTTAAAGGAAAAATACTGTGACCTGCTTTAATAATTATAGGCTGGTTGACTCACATCCACGGTAATGATGTGCTGTGAAGGGCTGGTGATGGAGCGCATTAGCACAATGTGTTTGAGTGATTAGACCCCCTGCAGTTCACAAAGCGGTGCTGCAGACCAGTGAAGACGCTGGTTTCTGGATGTGGCCATTAGCACTTCCATGATTATAGGTGTACTTGGTGAATTTTGAACTTCTTGACAGTCCACAGCCACTGCCCTCTGCTGTTTATCGTGTTTGTGTGTGTGTGTGTGTGTGTGTATGTATATGTGAATGAAGTATTTGCTTTACTGTTAATTTAGGCAGAACATATTTAAGGGTCCATCCCCTTTTTTCCAGAGAGCATTTATTTAAGAAAAATGTGTAGTTCAATGTCTGATCTGTATTTAGTTTTTTCATGTGTTTCATCAATTTGTCATCTTGTCATCTGCACATATTTAAGATTGCATCCTTTGTGCTTTGCGTTGCATAATGACAACTTTTAAACGTTTGCAGGCATCTGACTGAACACTACACATAGTACTGAACACTGTATACTACTGTGATGTTAAGGGACACCGAATTAGCCACAATGCCTTGCAGTGGGACAGAGTAGCAGGGAATAATCCAGTACTATAAAGCAAGAGTTCACCTGCAGTAGACCTTCTCTTTAATAAGATATGTCAAAGGGGGGTCACAAGTGTGAAAAGGCTGATGGGGGTAGAATGTCCAGTTTAGATGGAGAATCTAGCTTTGACCTGCTGGGAAATGGAAAAAATGAAGAGAGGATTAAAAGAGAGGCCAAGAGGCTATTTGGAGAGGTGACCTTTGGCCTTCTGCTTCAACCTGAATAGAATGTAATCCTCTACCTCCAGCCCTCCTGTATTTGTCCTGTATGGTTTCTGCACCTGTTCCTCTGCTCTGACAAGCTGTAGGTAAAGCAACTACAAACAAAATCTTGCTACATCATATATTAGATTATCACAAGGGTCTCTGGTTTTGGTCAACTATAATGTATGAGGTCATAATAGTGAGGTCAAATGTCAAATAATGACTGCTAAGCTACATAATCAACTGAACTGTTCATGGCTAATAGTTTCCTGGATAGCTGTTGCTGATTGGCTGATAACCGTCTTTATTTTCCAGGGTATGGGACCCTCCAGTATGCCATCTGTGCCCCTCATGGTGGGCTGTGGCATATCCTGCACGGCTCTACTCATTCTGCTGCTCATCTATGCTGCCTTTTGGAGGTAAGTTAAACAAAACCTCATTGACTCACACTTAAAAAACACAACACAGACTTGTAGAAATGCCCCTTTTGAGTGCAGTTTCCAGGTTCTGCTGTCCTCTGTTGCTAATATGTTATTATTGCGCTATTTTTATGCCATTATCCTCATGCCCGGTACTCTCACAGGCACACTTATACCTTAAAGGATTCATTTTTCAGACTGCAGCTTTCCACGTGGGGCTGCCCAGGCTGGAATAGCAGCTGGCATGGGGTAGATCCACAGTGGGCCAAAACTGCAATTAGCAATAATTGGGAACAAATGAGGGACTGCGGGAGCTGTGTGTGGCAGGACAGGATTATGTGAAGCTAGCGAAGGCTTGCGTTGCTGCTAACAGCTCAGTGTGGCAGATGGTCAGGGGTTGTCACATGACTGGATAATGCCACGTCCAGAAATGGGCGGTGCTTCCTTAGTCAAGTATTTGTCTACTTAGTGGAATAAGTAATGAATATTTTTGTTTGTTGGTTTATTTATCAAATAAAAAAAATTTGCAGCTGACAGTATTTTACTGATTAGTTTTAACCAACTGGTACCAAGGTCATTTTTAGTGAATTTATGCACTCTAAATCTGTAACAGGTGTCCTAGCAGAGAACAGTAAGCCACATTTACCATGTCCCACTAATTCAACAAATTATTATCATATTTTAGCAATGTAAGCAAATTTTAAAATGTAAAACCAAACATCTTTATTTAGCTTACAACTTGCAATATAGCTTTAAAATTCAATGCATTTTATGTATTGACCAATTTAACACTGTTTAGCTGTCCAAACATACTATTTAGGTTCATAATATTTATGTATGTTTTTTCTGCATTTGTATTATCTAAATACTATTTCTCTGGACTGCACACATTCATCAAACAAAAATTTATTAAAACAAAAAACTTTTTTTAGCCTGTATTCTGTGATTCTCATGCAGCAGGTGGGAAGGGAATGTTGCAAGTAGATATTTTTCTCCAGCCCTCGTTCTTTCTCTCTCCAAGCTTAATGCTTCTGCCACAACATCAGAGAGCTTATCACTGCCCTCCCCATCACTCAGACCACTGATCCAGAGGACACAGCCATTGTCCTCCTGGGTAAAGCAGGCTGGAGCTGACAGTGCATGAGGACATTTTGTTTGCTGGTGTTTTTGAGTTCATCTGCAGGTCATCTGAGATGCTGCTGGAGTTGACAGTGTTTATTGTAGCAAGATGTGAAAACCCTGTCTGCTTTAACAGATAAATGGATCCTGCATCATCAACATTATGTTGTAATTAGACAATATTACACAAGCAAGTGCTGTTGAATTACTGATCAAGAGTGTAGGTGTCAGGTGATCAGATCAATATAACTGTAAATCTACATACCATTTTTTTTTTGCATTTTTTTTACATACCATTATGGTCATTATGCATAACGTACATATACATGTCATAACATGCTTAGCTATCTTGTCAATTTTTGCACCCTTAATAAAAATAGTTCAAACTAAGCAAAGGATCGACTGTTGCGAGTTGCCGGGCAACACACAAACTTTGCAGTCTATCTGGAATGCCATAAACACAGCAAAGCAGAATGATACATAGTGTACAAAGTTCCTGTGATGTAATGCTGTAATACTGAGGTGTTCCTGTAGCTCAACTGGTAGAGCATTGCATTAGCGGCGCAAAGGTTGTGGGTTTGAACCCAGGAATGTAAAAATGTAAGTTTAAAAGGTCTGTATATATATTTATTTCCTGTTTTTGTTTAATGTTTAGATACATCCGTTCAGAAAGGTCCATCATCCTGGTGAACTTCTGCATGTCCATATTGGCCTCCAATGTGCTTATACTGGTAGGACAGTCCCAAACTTTAAGTAAGGTAAGTGTGTGTGTGTACATACCTGATTCTCTATTCATGTATTTATGGGAAAAATATTACAGTTTTTAACTACAAGACAGACACGCTCAGGCATCCATGTAAAAAGCAAAGCTGCTGCTCGCAGCTCCTGATTCCCCTGAGAAACACATAAAGGGTGTTTATACTTTTGTCGACCTGTCATGACATTATGTAAGTCGTCTCGATGGAGCTGGAGAAAGAGGAAGTTGCAGGCAGATTTTCAGGCTGGTGTGTAGCAGACCGACGTGTGGAGGCCGCAGGAGGGTCAGCTTTATGTCAGCTGTGTCAGTCACACAGAGAAAGTGTGATATAGTCTACAAAGGCAACTAGGAAATAAGCACAGCCATTCAATTTTAACCTGTCGCTCAGAGCAACAAAGAGAGCCAAAGAGTCCCAAAAGAAGCTGCTCACAGCACCCATCCCCTCTATAATAACTTAATATTTCACCGAAAACCCTCATATTAGGCATTAGTGTAAGAAAGTACAGATAAGCTTAATTTTGTAACATAAATGCTGCAAAATCCTTCTCATTCCCAGCATCATTTGCTGAATAAGTTGGTATTTAGCATTAAAATATGTCCCTCATTATTGTCTAAAACCTTTGCGAGATACTCAGCGTAGTTTCCTATTTCCGTTTGCTGCTGAAATCATATTTTTTTCTTTAATTCCAGTCCACCATATTTCTCAGGATTGTTCAGCCTGTACTTCATGTTCAATTTTGAAGTGTTTTAGCTTAATTTAGAACATTGTCTTCGAAAATGGCCAGTGAGGATGTGTTACAGCTGATTTGTACATCGCTGTGGAACCGAGTCACTTTCCTTCAGATTTGACTTTCTGTAAATGTCTTCAGCTTTTCCCACTTTTTCTATCAATCACTTTATTTCTGCTCCATCTCTCTCTACCTTCTTGGCTTCAATAACAAATAGCTAAGAGCGATTTGCACCTCTGCTTGCTTCCTCTTTTTTCTTTCTACCGTTTCTGACCATTTAATAAGTCTTACTCTCTGTTTCTCTCTCTTTCCTTCCTTTTCTCAGGGGCTGTGCACTGTGACTGCTGCCTTTTTGCACTTCTTTTTTCTGGCCTCTTTCTGCTGGGTCCTGACGGAGGCGTGGCAGTCCTACCTGGCCGTAATTGGCAAGATGAGGTCCCGCCTAATTCGCAAGCGTTTCCTGTGCCTGGGCTGGGGTAGGGGAGCACATACACCTACAAAAAACATATACATCAAAATACACACATTTCATAAAAATGAAAAATCTGGAAAATATAGTTTGAAACATGGTAGCTGTGTTTGAGCTGGTCATTGACTAGCCATCATGTTCCAAAAACCAATTGTGGCAAACAAATTTGTGTTGAAACTTATTGATCCACTATCACTCATAGATGCCCTTTTGCAGACAGAGCATTACAGCAGCGTTCCTGCCCTTTATCAGAAAACATGTACATTACTTAGATGATTTAGTTGTACAGTTATAGATTGTAAAATATGATTATTGTCTGAAACATGGCTTGCGGGTGCTTGTGAAGTGTTTTAGTGTAGCTTGTGCATGTAGCTTTTTGTTGTTGTAAATTTCAGATTATTTCAAAATGAATGTGTTTAGAAACAGGCTGCAATGCATTATGGGATTTCATTCTCTGCAAAGGGTACATGTGATGTTGCCTTAGATTATGGCTAAATGAAAGCATGTGTTATGTTTTAATTATATTTTGTACCCTTTGCGACAGTCGTCGCATCTGGAGTGTGTCTACAATCTCTTAAAATAGGTTTGGAGCGTAGCCACTATGAAATGATCACACCACCCGAAGCAAACTGGGAGCTCTTTTCTCTTCCCATGTCTACCAGTCCTGCTCTCTAAACCTGAGTTTTTCTAATTGCCTTTGATTTCCAGTGTTAATCAGAGCATTGTTAATTACATGAATATTTCAGAGGAGTGCTCATTATGTGTGGACATGGCACACAGACATACAGAGCAGAATGGATAGTCTAATTAGCACATGGCCTCCCTGCCTGTGATGGTAACACAAGGCTGGGAGGGTACCACCAGACGCAACCAAGAAGCTCTCACCCCTCACTGCTGAAGTGCTGTAGACACAGACAGGAGGGCATGTCTGCATGTTTTTGGACTTATGACTGTAGTGAAAGATTAGCGCTTATCAACAAATTGCAAAATCTGAGTTTCTTCTTGACATTTCTTGCAAGTTTTTGCTGTCAAATAGCTAATCTTCACATGTTCTGTCTGGGTTGACAAGACCCCAAAAAATGTTTTGATATTTTGCTAAATTTTGATAGAATGCCACAGCAGTAATTAAGATGTGATGATAATGTCCAGACAACACAGTATTTGACAACAGTGTTTGACATAAAAGCTGCGTTACTCCACACAGCGTGCACAGTGCTGAAAAAAGTATGAGGGCCACAGTTTGTGCTTTCATTACTTCCCCACAGAGCACTCTTGAGAACGCAGACAAACGCTTTACACTGCTACACTTTGGCCTTGTGAAAGAAAGGCAAGTCGCAGAGTCACATGGGGATTGTTTTCCACTGAAGCGCTGTGTCTTGGGTCTGGAAGGGCACTAAGCGCAGGGGAGTGTTGTACCTGTACGCCGTGTGCATTTGTCCATGAAAAGGGCAGAAGCAAACGAAAGGCACCGGTGTGAGAGATTACTTCAGCTTCTCCAACCTCTGGCTGTCTGTCATTAGTGCTTCTAAGCCAAAAAATCCTGGACACTAAAGGCAGAAAAATGATTAGATTGCATTTAGAGTTCATAATTTTGCTTTAAGCTGTTCTTGTTCTCTATTGGGTGGACCGTTTTTTGTACTGATTAATACAAAGCCTATTTGCCTCCATTAATTTTTTAATTGCAAACTTTGTTCTTGCAGGGCTGCCTGCCCTTGTGGTGGCTGTATCTGTGGGCTTCACCCGGGCAAGAGGTTACGGCACGGCGAGTTAGTAAGTATCGCTAATGAAAAACATTTCACCAGAAGACCATCAAGATCTTTAACAAGAGTCTGAGTCAGAGAGATCTCTGCCACCTGTGCTCTTCTCACTTATTTAGTGACTGTAGATCCTCTTAAAGTAGTGGCCATTTTCAGCTGCTTTGCATATAATGGCTCCTTTCTTTGCTGCACCACCAAGCAATTGATCTAACCCAGGGAGCTTCCTGACTAATCAGACACAAAAGTTCAAAACAATGTGGCCTTTGAGAGCTTTAATTGGGTGCATCTGCCACATGGATTCCCCTCTGATGAAAGGACAAGCTTCCTGTGCCAGGAAGTCAGTCTCCTCACATAACCACAATATTGGACTCAGTAACTGCCTGTTTACTTTATAGTCAGTTTCATCTCGACAGTCTAAATATTGCCCTGTGATTAGTGATAGAGCTGGTGAAATCGCAGCTTCCACTCTAAGCATACAAATATTTGCATGATCTGTCTAGTAGTGTTCTGTACACCACTGTCATTTCACAAGAACTAGAATTACAATACTAACTAGAGTGGGGTTAGTTTGATTGAAGTTGACTATCACTAAACTGTTTAATGATTTTACTGCTTAAATTCTGCATTATAATCAATAATGCTCATTATAAAGCGTGACCTTCTAGTTTGCGATGCTGTTTGTGTCTAACTTTTCCAGGCAATATTTGTATATACACATAAAATATGCAGCTTTTATTATTATTTTTTTCAATGTGAAAGCCATGTGATGCCTCCAGAGGGTGGCGAAGCAGTAAGATGAAGAGGTTGTATCTTCAACATCATCACTCATCTCCTAATAATGGAGGATGAGCTTGATGTTGGACAGTGACCAAGAAAGAATCGCACCCGTTAGCATCAGGGAGTTATGATGTAAAATGCAGTTTGTATGGTGCAATTTCTGGTAAAATGCTGTGTACATTGTATTATTTTTTGCTTTCCATGGGCAGTAACATAAAATGTGGGGCTGAATTGTGGGTGGTTAGTGAGTAAGATTTTTGGGGGATTTTGCATTAAAAGTTAACTAAAATGTATTTATTTTATCTTTATTTCAGTTCATATATATATATTGTGCTTATCTCTCTCTCTCTATCTCTCTCTCTCTCTCTCTCTCTCTCTCTCTTTGTCTTCCTCTCTTTCTGTCTCTCCATTTCTTTTTATCATTTTCAGTTGCTGGTTGTCTCTGGAAGGCGGACTGCTCTATGCATTCGTTGGGCCTGCTGCTGTCATTGTTCTGGTGGGTTTCAAACTCTGTGTTCTTTCATTGGCTAGATTCACTGACAATATAAGCTCCACCCATTGTAATATCTTTTGTAATGTGCCTGGAGTCATAGGGAAAATCGGACCCTAAATAGATTAGAGTTGAGACCTGTCCCATGTAAAGTGTATATATTGTTCATTGGTACATAATGTTAAAATGCATGGGTGAACTTGATAAGCTTATTAGCCCAAAGCAACCGATGTGTTTACATATTGTTCACAGCCTGGTCTCAGGTGCTGAGTTCTGTGCGAGGCGCTTGCGTGTTTTTCATGGTCAGATGTGATTTGCGTTGTTTGTTTCTTGGTGGTGCTGTGAAGCGGCCCACTCAAACAAACAACTGTAAATGAGATTTGGGCATCTGGAGATGCTGCGGCCCTCCTCTGAGAGCCAAATCTAATTAATGAAGAAAATAATTAATTTTGCCTCAAGCAAATTGCAGCTCAGAGAGCCATTGTCTTAGCAAGCGTTTCACATGATCGAAATGCGAACGGTGCGTGTCAACATGTGGCGCACTTGGTGAATTCAATAATGCTCTCACAGTGGGTTAAGGAGGCCTGTTTTGTTGTTTGTATTTTTTGACATGAAGTTGTTTTGTTGCAACAGTTGTAATCATAACTCTGATAATCTTGTAGAATTAGGGGTCAAGGTATGGTTTGTTAGCAAAGCCCACTTAGCATGTGCTAGTTTTCCAAGCATTTTCCAGAGGGGTTGTGAGGCAGCTGAGCACTTCACAGTTGACAGGAATGCTAATGGAAAGTGTTTCTAAGGTGTAAACTAATAATATTTATACATATATGCATTTGGTAGAGGCTTGTAGTGCTTTTAAGCTATACATTAAACCTTTTGTGCTGCTAATAAAATGCACTACCAGCTGAGCTAAAGAACACTCATACCTTAGTCAGGGGACTTAAATTGATGATGTCATTTAACAGAAGAGAGATGCAGTCTTGTCACCTAGAAACTGAGACATCTGCCTTGTCTTGTAGTGCAAGAGACACAGATTTGTTGTAAGATTTGGCTGAAAGTCTATATGTAACTAAAGATTCACGAGCACAGATGTGTGCGGTCTTTCTGTGGCCTTAGCCTAAGCTCCTCTTTAGCACTCAGTGTGTGCAGTGGGCAGCTGGCTTGAGCAGACCAGACAACAATCTGCTGCAAGAGAGAGAGAGAAAGCGGTTGAGAGACATGAGGGGATTAGTGTTCCACCCGCTCATTTGTGCCCAGCCTCAAATCTACAACACCTGTCATGGGCTATTAGCGAGTCACTGCTGTAGATGCTCTGGGGTCAGAGGTCATTGCGCAGCACTGCTGTATATTCACTGCCTAATTGTGTTTATACAGAAATGCAGGCCAGCTGCACTATACAGCATCTATTCTTTTCTTCCACTTAGTAGGCAATAGAGTTACCATGCTGTTTTGTGGCATTTGTTTTATACAGAAGTAATTTGCTTTTAAAACAGTTGAAGCACCTGTTGTTTACAGGCTGAGTACCCTTGCTATTAAATGTGTATTTAATCTCCAAACTAACTAAATGTAACTAAATATCAAAAATCTTGAACAACAATTTTAGGCTGGTCCATTAGCTAAACCAATAGTGGAACCAGCAGAACCAAGTAAAAACAAGCCTAGACTAGCATAGAAGTAACTGCAAGAGTTTCAGCTTGTGTTTACAGCCCTTTAATAGCCTTTTGTAACAAAGCTGCTATGTTTTTCTACAGGTCAACATGCTAATAGGAATAGTGGTCTTCAACAAGCTCATGTCTAGAGATGGCATCTCAGACAAGTCCAAAAAGCAGAGAGCAGGGTAAGTAAAGGTCAAAATGATGGCTGTATTATAACAATCTTCCCTTGGATTTGCACCAAGTCGCTCATTTACCACTGGACTATTGGACATTTAAAAATATGCTGTCAAAATGTTGTACGGTCAATATAAATGACTCAAACACATACTTAAACACACAACCACTAAAAGCTGAAAAACATCACACTGAAAGCCAAGCTATGACAGCTTCATTAATGGACTTATTGATTTGCTGGCCTGCTAACCTCAAGCTAGTTCTCTGATAGCTCTGTCATTAGCTAAGTGTGTATTCATTGTTCATGTAACTGCACATACTGACAGGATCAAGGAGTCCTTGTGCCTTTAAAATGCTTGTTCTGTTATGCCTTTGTTTGATTGGACACAAAGCTGAGTGATCCATTAAACACTTGTGTTAATGAGTGGACCGTCACATCCCTCACCTCAAATGAGAGGCTAAACCACGCCGAAAGATTGAGCGTTTCATTCCGCTCCATGGATCTTCTGTCCGTAACCTTCAAGAGCATTCTCACAGAAATAAACCAACCCTCCCTCTTTAATTAAACTAATGCCACTCCAGCAATTCCCATTTCTAAACAAAGATAAGTGCACTGCATTGTTTGAACTGAGCTCACAGGTCGACCAGTGTCACATTCACTGTGAGGGCATAAATGCGTTTTTCAGAGATCTTATACTGGATGCATTTATGGCCAAACTGAATGTGAACTGCTTTAATGTTCAGTGCAATTGAGTTTCTTTGGGTGGCTAATGGGCTTTATGTTTTGCATGCATACTGTACAAATGCAATGTAAAAATGTGGCCTTGCTTAGTGGACCTCCATACAGATGCATTGGTACAGTAAGAAACTGGGGGTCTTGCTAATGAGGAGCTAATCAGAGATCTGAGCTAATCCAAGGGCCGGATATTTGTAATCCCTTTGGGCAACAATACGTTTTGCAATTTTACTCTAATTGATTTGTCTTTTTTCACTTTTCTGTTTCTGTAATGTTTATGTGCCAGGGAGATCAATGCATATTGGGAGCTGCAATGGCTAACTATGGATTTTATTTTTTTCCAGCCAGTGGTTTTATTATAAAGATTTTTCAGCTTTAAGATTTAATCAGATTCCTTTTCACAATCTTATTCTATGTCTTTCTCACACATATTCAGAGTGCTGTCCACAGCCACGCCTCCTCAGACATACGAACAGAATGCAAGTGCATAGTTTGACAATGCAAGGACAACATTTTGCAGTCCTGCCCTATTTACAAAACATATATATTTAAATAAATTTGACCATTTGTTTGCTACGTATCAGGATATGAAGACATTTTCAACCAGCATAACAAATGTTTCTAAAAAAGATTTAAACACTAAAGTAGGGTGTTTTCCACACATACAAACTGTAGACAAAGGCTAAATTTAGAATAATCCAAGCTGTGTTTTAAGGTTTCATATATATGAGTGTCTACAGGTCCATTTAGTTGTAATAAGCTGTTTCTGCTCTTAGCTACTGACCCTGTGTGGACCTCATTTCCATTTCCACCTCCCTCAAGTCTATGACATGTGCCTGTCTTTTATTTCCTTTACGGTTTTAATCAGCCGTCACCCGTTTAAGATACACACAAAAGGATTATTAAAATTGAAACAAAATGTTTTGACTTCAAATGGCTTAATAATGCATGAGCACCTGAGTTTGCAGCCAAGCGTAGGATACCCCATCAGTACATTAGTTAAACAGCTAAAGCACCGAACAGATGGATTCCATTCAACCGTTTGATTTTGAAAGGTGATGTGTATAATTTTTCCAATATTGAAATACATTATCCCATCCCAGCTTAATATGCAGAAACTAGCCATTAATATGTTAATTCCACTTAAAGTGTAAACACTGTGGCTCTGGGACTGCCATCACATAGCTCATTGTTATTTTGAGCAGCCCAAGCATTGCATATAAAAGTTTCTAGAATTCTGTTTGGGATGCCAGTGGCACTGAAATTACACACTTTATCTTGAATTAAACAACTTACAATTCACATTGCAAAATGAAAATAAACATTTAGTATGCTAGTCATGTTATTGATCCATAAATTGTCCCAAAACACTCTTACATTTGTTCGGGTCATCAGGCAACCCGTATTGTTAAACCCTGGCATATTATCTGTTGGCTGTAGATACAGGTGTCCTTTTCCTGATAAGAAATGTTTTGGTTCTCCATTAAATTGTTAGCATGCTTGTTAAAGTCCAGATATACCTTTATTTATGAAGCTGAGGGGAATTGTATCAGGGTTCATTAAATACTGAACTTCCTGGTTAGTGACCTGAGGGAACCCAGCCTGTATTGCTTTTTAACCACTTTCTGTCACAGACAGAATAGGATGTGTTAAAGCATAAGTTTGTCTTGCTCCGTGCTCTTCACTGGCTTCTTGAACACACACACACACACACACACACACACACACACACACACACACACACACACACACACACACACACAGCAGGTAAAGTAGGTTGGTCTTTGCAGCTCCTATTTGCCACCTGTGCTTATTGTTAATGATCTGTAGTCACATTCTGCTTTATCTCTCCATATTTTAATTTTCCTGTCTGTTTTTGCTCATCTTGCCTCTCTCTCTCTCTCTCACTCTCACTCTCTTTCTCTATCACTGCTGATGTCATTGTTGATGCTATTCTTTTGGAATAATTTTGTATCTCTCTTTTTTCCCTCACAATCCCTTTCCTACCATTTGCACCCCCACACCCTCCCAAATATGCAATCACACCTTGTGATGTTTGTGTGTGCATTGGTGTGATTGTGTGTATATGGGTGCGTATGGTGTCTCTTATGTAACATTGTCCCACCCATCCTCCCTGCTTCTGCCTCGTGTGTGACCTCCATCTCTTTCTCATGTGTGTGTGTGTGTGTCTGTGTGTGTGTGTTGGTTTCTGAAGCCCGCCATTGGAGGCGCGCAGCAGGCTGCTCCTGAAATGCTCCAAGTGTGGGGTGATCTCCAGTACCGCCCTGTCCAGCTCTACCGCCAGCAGCGCCATGTTAGTCTCATTCCATATTCTCTCTTTATCTCTCTTTTCTCCCCCCATCTCTTTCTTTTCTTCTACTCTCCAGAGCTCAACACTAAAAGTAAGAGACAGAAACTCTTTAAAGAGCCACCCGGCTCCCCGCACACCCCAAACTCGGGCTGTCCATTATTTTAATGAATTGCATGACAGGCTTAGTAATTAAGCAAATACATCACAAGTAATCACATCGAAAACAAATATTGCAGTTTACAGAGAGAATCTTTCAATTAAAGATAAACACAGCTGTACATTACTGTGGCAGATGAACTTATATATGTAATATATATATAATATATGCTATAAACATGGCTTTAGAATATGTTGTTTTAATTCAGTGTTATTAAAATAAACCTGATACTGGCCTACATTCCAATCCGTTTTGCAATCGTTTTTTATACAAAAACACAGTTTGCGTTCCACATCATGTTGAACTGTTTTTCTACTTCTTGCACTTTAAGTGCTGCTGTAACGCACCATAACAGTAGTTAGGCTTTGAATAACAAATCTTAAGACCCCTGCTTTCTGTTCAATTTCAAGCACTACGTCTTGCTGTTTTTAAACTTTGTGAATAGGTTAGCTAGCACTGAGACAACTGCAGGCTAGCAGAAACATCACGCTGGTCATTCTCGCTAAGAGGGCAAGTAAGAATTGCTCAAATGGTAGAAAATGTTTTATAAGTGGGTTTATGTAGGGATCAGGGTGCACAGTTACATTCATTATAATGAACTAAATTAAAGTGTTAAATGTACAGCCCTGTCTATAACACGAACACAGAGTACACACACACACACACCACACACACACACACACAGGTGTGCTCTTTGAAGAGGTAAAGAACCAGAGTGTTGGGTAAAAATCACCTCTGGTTCTTTTGGCTTTGAGAAAATTTGACTAATCTCTGTTATTGAAATTAAAATAAATGAATGCTATTACTCTCTGTTCCTCTGTCTTTATGTTTGTTCGTTTGTTTATGTGTTTGTTGTTTGTCATCTCACCATGGCTTCCTGCATTTCTCTGTCTCTGCTTTTGAATGGAAATGTGTGTGTGGTACCATAAACAACTTCCACTCATAAAAAAACCTAAGAAAATATAAAGGCTAATAAAGGAAGTTTGGGAGGAACATGTTTACATAATCCCACCAATCAGAGGATATATAAATAACTGCTTACCTCACTTCCTCTGATGACCAATGTCATTTCTGTTTCATCTCAGCCCCGCCCCTTTCCCTCCATAGTTCTGTCAAGCCAGGACATTATTAAACTTGAGTCATGCAACTTTTTCTTATTTAGCAGTTCAACCCTGTCTACTGTTCTCTGTACTGCTCATATATATTAAGAATGTTATACATTCTTATATATTATATGAAGATGAGAACTCAAGTGCAAATCTCTCTCTTCCTCTTGCAGTCTGTGTGTTTCTCACTCATTGCTAATGTCCGTCTCTCGTCAGTCACATGCGGGGGACTGAGGCAGTGCAGCGTGAACATGTTAAATTGATAACCAGCTGTGCTGAGCCTTTGCTTAGAGGAGCTTAGACAGGCATCTCTTACTGACACCTGATATTTACCTAAACACACTGCATGATGCAGAAGGAAAACACTCTTTTAGATTAGCATCATGTTGGAAATGTTGTAGGGAGTGTTAGGTGCACTACAAACAGAAAATTCTTGTCTGTTTCATAAAGAGTATGAGAGAATGCCATTAAGATGCAATAGACTGGCTATGTGTGTCTGTGTTTTGAAGATAAAGCATTTTTTTAACAATAAATTATTGCCTTTGCATGATCACAAAGTGTCATTTAATCCTTTCCAAAAAATACCATGGTTACCATAGTTTCTGCCAAAATACCACAAATGTTACAATTATTATCACTGGGAATTAATCTTTAATTTAATTCTGTTGCTAATGAGGAAAAGTAAACATCACTTTTAAAGTGTTTTAAAATATTAAGTAAATGTTGTTTTGATGTTCTTTTAATGTGATGTGAGAAATTTTGTAACTATCTAGTCAGTTTAAAACAGAGCATCGCAAACCCCCTCAACTGCTAAACAGCACAGCAGGAAAAATAAGCATGATTAAGCAGTATTAGAGACTACAGCATATTGATTAAAACTCTGTGATTGGATGAAACGTATGATCCCTCATGCAATCGCCCAATCAGTGTTCTTCACACCTAATGTTATAGTTTCTGTAGGAAAATTAGGAAGTGTGTAATTAACATAAATGAATTGTAGGGTAGAGCTTTCCAAAATATATTTGCATAATATATATATTCATTGTATTATTTTTGCTTACCTTGTCATTAATGACTATGTATATTCTTCCTCAGCAACACTCTGGGGGTTAAATATGATAATTATATCTTTGGGTGTCAAATAAAAAGCTGAGACTTTCATTTTCACTGTAACAAAATCAATAGTTGTTCTGGGTCTAAGTGACTCAAAATGACGGGTCAGGTCACACATAATGTTCCTTTATGTAATCAGCTCTGTGTCAGTGGATATGTGAACAATAGTGGGATTTTTACTAGATTCTGTTTTGTGTGAGTTTACTTGATTCACTTGACTTGATTTTAAAGCAGTGATGTGTGTGGTTTCACTCAAACCTATAATTACACACTAACTGTTTAACATTAGAAATAATAATTGTAGGTTCTATGCACAGATGTTCAACACCAAGGCAAAGCATAATTATAAATTAGCAGAATTTGTAATCATGTAAAGAACTTGTTTATGTAGTTTTTTTTTGCTACTGTAGTATTTTTACTAAACTTGACAGAAACTTATGGTAGCTATGGCAAAAATTATGAATTAATAAAAGGATTCTTAAGTGCATTCTCTCAATACCCAGTTTTTCTGTGGCAACAAAGCCTCAGTAACACAGCTGGTTTCAATATCATCAACAATGTAATGACACACTACCATTACATTAGTTTAAATTTATGCTGCATTAACACTCAGTGACATGCCTGCGGTGCAGTGCTGATTTCAAATCTCATCAACGACCCCATAGCTTGACTGTAATGGATGTAACTGCTGAAGTTAATTTTTCATTATTGCAGGTTCATTGATGTCGCCCCCTTGCTGCTTGGAAGTTGAACTGCATGTTGCTCGTTATTTTCTCTGCACAGGGCATCTCTATGGAGCTCTTGTGTGGTTCTTCCTCTGTTGGCACTCACGTGGATGTCAGCAGTCCTGGCCATCACAGACCGCCGCTCCACACTCTTCCAGGTGCTCTTCGCTGTCTTTGACTCAGTCCAGGGCTTTGTTATCATCACTGTTCACTGCGCCATGCGCCGAGAGGTCAGTGGATTACACGTATGAACAGAACACAATGCAACCAGCAATTATAGTTATCTGTACACACAAAGTAATAAGGACAGTAACTGGTCATTTTACAGGAGAGACACATTGCATTTTTATCTGTCTTAAAAAGGTTTCTGTGTTAGCTTGGTTCTGTTATTAAAGGAAAAACTCAGTCTTTTTCATTTCGTAAATGGCTTTCATATTCCATAATAACATTCTGTTTCTGACTGAAAAAAACAATATAGTAAAACTGCAGTATCATTGTTACATTTACAATCCTAGAGGACAATCAAAGGTGTACTTAAATGGACACTGAAGGAGAAATTTTATGCAAGTCCATTATTTCAGGGCACACTTAAGAATAAAATTTGGCTTGCAATGCTGAAGACATCAATATTTTGAAATGGCATGCACAACTTTAATGTAACAATGGGTTGGTCAGATCAGCCATTAATAAATCAATTTATAGATCAAACGAATTGTAGCGCATAGCACCCACAGAACAGCCTTACCCACAATGCAGCAGGGCCACGTTTCAACTCTGCGGCTTACTTTCATGTATTGAATAAAACAGAATATGCCACTGGAGTTCGAAGTGGGAGAAGAAAAATCAGTTCTAAATCACTAAGCCATATATGTTAAATCAATATCGCAAAACCAAAGGATTAGAGTAAAATTAATCCTGGTATTATTTTAGTAAATATATGAAAATCCCTGCCAAGGATTTGATGTAATCCCTAATAGCTTTAGCAAAACAACGGAGTGGAGTGTGGCCTGTGCAACAGATCTTTACACTATGTATACTTTTGATGTGTGAATTAAATACGCTGTTTAATAGCTGAGCCAAACAATGGAAAAACATCTATCATGATTAGTGTGTGTGTGTGTATGTGTGTGTGCGTGTGTGTGTGTGTGTGCGTGTGAAATGGTGGAAAAGAAGACTTTTTTGTTTCCATGCATTACAGAAGAGAAAGTATTGAATGCATGCCTTTGGGCATCCGTCTGATATGCCTACTGTGTTGACTCAATAGGCAATCATCCATAAACAGGTGCTGAGATTGAGTCTTTCTCTTTCAGTCTCACAAAGCAGCTGGATGTTCCAGCACATCATAGTTTCAGTTATGGGGAAGGGGCTGAATCGTCTGGTCTGGTCTATGCGAATATTTTTGCAGCATTCTGAAACAGTTAAAAAAGGGAGCATTTACCAAACTAAGTGCAGAATATGTGCAGTCAGTGTTTCAACGCCATATGCTTCAGGCTATACTGAGGACATTAGTATATTAGAGTATGTACTGTGAATATAACCTTTGTAGCCATAAAGGTCACAGCAGATCAGCCATTTAGGAGATGCAACAGATGTTGACAGTCTCTGGTGACTTCTTGTGATTAGATTTTGTCAAAGGGAGGATCTGATTTAATGATGACATCTGTCACATCTGTTGATGATTTTACTGTACTTTACCCCAGTATACAGTATTAGTATCAGTATGTGCATTCCCTAAGATTCAAACCCATGGCCTTGGTGTTGCAAACTCTGTGCTCTACCTGCTAAGCTACACTAAAGCCGGTTAATAATCTCAATAACAGGTGTGCTTCTAGATAATCTCAGAAAAACATTGGTAATCTCCGTCATTATTGTTTTTTGTTGACAGGAGATGCTCAGAATTTGAAAGACACTGTACTTTTCCTTGGTCATTCCATAGTGGCCATAAATGTGTATGCAGATGAGTTGCTAGGGCTACCAGTCGTCAGGGGAAATGGCCAATTACTCTTTTTTTGATGAGAGGGAGTGTCCTCTATTGTTACAGAACAGTGTTTGTGAGTGCCTCTGCAGTTATGTAAGGCTCTTTCTGGGGTAATGCAAAAAGGCTCTCTTCAATGTTTGTCATTCAGGAATATAAGCTAATATCAAAGTTTTATGAGAAATCTCACACAGCAACCTCTGTAGATTACTGCACTAACTACATTAAACTGATAGATTGTCCTGAGTGTATAGAAGCTGCTGTCTTTAGGATATTTACTCTCATCAGTAGATTTTTTTTATCATCACATCCATTTTTAATATAGTGCCACACATACAGAAGCTATGCAATGTTACAGTATAATTATTCCTCTGCATATTGAACAAATAAAGCAAACCATCATATCCGACGTGATAATGCCTAGAGAATAGAAGTGCCATGATGATGAAGTTATTGTATTTGTTTACTGATTTTTGTATGTCAATTTCACACTGTTACTCATTTTTATATCAGTATTTTTGCCTTTTTTTGCAATAAATGTCCTTTAAGCAGAATCATTTTATCCAACAGTGAAAATTAAGAACTGACTTAAAACTTGACAAAGAATGTTCATTTTCTTACATTATTAGTAAAATATTTTTGTGAGTAAAAACCAATTACTAGATAACAAAAGAAATGGATTCAGAAAATGATTTGTATGTGCTGTGCATGTTATTAAATGCGTTAGCATACATTGACCTGTCTGTCACCTTGATCCAGTCATGTATCCCATAATTCTCTACCTCAGGTGCAGGATGCCGTGCGCTGCAGGATGGGTGGCTGCAAAGATGACAGTGAAAACTCTCCAGACTCCTGCAAGAACGGCCAGGTGCAGATCATGGTGAATAACATTCATTCCATCTCATCACACATGGATCTCTGAGGACGGGGCTCCTCCCCCCCAAACAGCACGGCCTGCTGGGAGATGCAGTTTCTAACAGGATATTTTCTTGTTTTGTAAATAGGGGCGGGTGGCTTATTAAATATTTGTGGAAATTCTACATTAGGGAAGATTACTGGTTAAAATCCTGCTGAGGTTACTGCGTGCAACGTTTTCAGTGATGTTTTCAGAAAAAAAGACATTGTCTCTTTAAAAACATCATGTATAAAGATTTTTGAAGGGTCAGATTAGTTATGAATATACTGTCAGGTAATTACTTTCTATACAAAAAAATCAGGCATATCATTAATAAATTTTGTAGCACCGTATGTAGTGTGTAAAATGTTCAAATACGGTTTGTGTGATCTGCTGTGATCTCTTCATGTCAAAGATGAGATTTGCATGTAACCATGGTAACAACAGCAAGAAGTCTCTAAGAGTGTGTGAATCAGTTTGGATGAGAGGGATCACCACCCCTTCAGGCTCTCTCCACTTTTCCTTACCTTTTTGTTCTGCCTCTTTGTTGGCAGAGGTGCCCACACAGGCCGAGCCTCTACAGTCAGGAACAGTGTGGCTCACTCCGATATTCACCTGCATGCTGCCAAGGCTGTCACCAAACATGCCCTGCCTACCCTCCACTAACCTTGACCAATCACAGTCACAGACATGGTCATAACCACGCCCATATTGTCAACCATAACCACACCCACCTTCTCAATCATGGTCTTCCTCTCAACCACAACCACACTCACACCCTCGACAGGAACCACACCCATGCTCTCACCCAGAACCATGTACATACTCTCAACCACAGCCATATCCACAGCCAGAACCACAGCCAGAACCACATCCTGGACCGAAACCAAACAGCAGTATGTCTCTTAGATTAAAAAAGAACCAAGTTGTGTGTGTTTGCTCTAGAGTTAGTGCTGTCAGTATTAGAGTTAGCTGACAGGGTAGCACAAGCATATACATAGCTGCTAATTAGATAAGTGGTTTGATGTCAGCAAATTTGACAATGTTATTTAGTGGAAAGTTGTTTTACAATTTACTTTGCTGTGCTTGTCTTTTTATTTTTATTTATTCTTTTTTTCTCCATTGCCTTTTTTTAACTTTAACATGCAGGTAAACGCACACATTCGAGTCCCTCTCAGTGGGGCATGGTGAAATTTTTCCACAGAGTAATGGCCTGACTAAAGCTTTGTGAAACTCTTTAGAGAATCAATGCCATTGGCAGCAGTGGCCAACACTGCATTCCAATGAGCACCCAGAGTTAAAAAGTGCTATGCGGCGATGGACATTTTCGCTTTGCCCCACGGGATGCTGACAGTTTATGTCCATTGTATCATTTTTATTTTTTTAATATTCCACACATAATTTTTTGTTCGTTTGGAAAGTCAAGCCCAGCTGTGTCAGATGGCGGTGTGCTAATCTGTTTTCTTTTCAGTACATTGTAATTAGCGTTGTTGCTATGGGATCAGCTTTTTCATTATAGAGGTGTTGCAGATGTGTTGCAATAGACGAGGGCTTTTTGGAAACATTGCATGATGATTGCTAAAATTAAAGTTTAATCTAAGTTTCTTCCTTTTTTCCTTTTTGATGGACTGTTTTATCACCACATGCCATCTGTAACTGCCCTCAGCTCCACCTTTCACCGTGTTGTGTGATTCATACAGTATGTTTATTATCATATGTGCTGAGAAAGCTTTAGAAACCTGAGGCTGTAATAAGTTTCTTTCTCCCCTTTATTCATCTACACAGACGGACTTTGAGAAAGACGTGGACCTGGCTTGTCAAACGGGTGAGCTTTCATTCCCCGTTTCTTTCTTTCCCTGATTATACTGCTTCTATGTTCTGCTCTATCTCACTGGTTCTTGTTCACTGCATGTGACCCTGGTTTTAATAATGTTCTGGTAACCTCTGGTCATGTGATGTTAACCCTCCTCATCATTGTTTTCCCCTCACTTACAGAGAGAGGACACCCATGTAAGTCTCACTTTAAGTTGAACATTTCTGTATCATATATGGGCCAAATAAATATACAATTCTATACATTGTATTTAATTTGTGGAATAAATTAAGGTATTTTGACCATAACTTTTAGTAGAGTAGAGTACACCTACTTAACACAGGCAATAATAATGAGGTTGGGAATGGTGGGAATTGGGAAGTGGTTGGGAATGTGGTAAAAATTGTAGGTTGAGAACCCCTATATTAGACTGTTGTATATTAGTCAGTAAAATGTGCATTTTGATGTATTGAATTGCCGCAGCGCTGTCTCCTTCAACAAACTAGGGCCACAATTTTAGCTTTGACATTTAAGTTACAATATCAGTGATTGGTTGAGAAATAAAGAAAACACAAAGAAATGAAATTAAATAATAATTCACAATAAAAAAAATATCGGCTGTTTTAAAGCACTGGCACAGCAGATTCTTGTTGACTTTGTTTTCTGAAGTCAAGGTACGAGTAAATAAAATCTGGTTCTGCAGCCTCATTTTATAAGGACAGGAACACACAGTTTGGCTGATATCAACCTTATTAAAAAGTTTTTTATCTATTATTTGTTTTCAACATTTTCATAACATTTTTATCCTGCTTTCCAGTGAAAAATACTTAAAACAAGATATACTTACTTCAGAAGTAAATTTGCATATTAAGACTTGTTTTCAGAGAATGTTTCTTGGATTAAGTTTATTTGACTTGTTTTGTTCTTGTATTAGGCATAAAACTAACAACATTAAGTGAAGTTTAAATAAGCCTGAAAACAAGTATTATTATCATTTTACACATTTTTTCTCAAGTTCATTTAAATTGTACTGGAGAAAAAAACATTATTTGTACATTTGAAGGTGGTTTAGGTATTTTTACTGGAAAGAAAGAAGTTTCAGAGCTTTAAGCCGGAGCAATATTTGGTATTTAAATTGGTATTAAATTGTTAAAAAGGTTGTTGTGGTTAATCACTGCCCTTAGAGGAGATGATTTGCATGGCTTACTCTACTAACTCAACCAAATTCAACTGGTTTCCTGTTGTAACACATCTGCCTCAGATGTTGCACCACCTCTATCAACCATCCAATTTTTGCATGCTGAGACCCCAGATTACTAACCCACCTGCCTGGAAATGTTATTATTGCCCTTTTCTGCCCTTCTGAAGTGACCTACTCATGTCCATATTCATGCACTATAGCTGAGTTATTTTTCTTTTGTCTTTTGTCATTCCTTCTATGATCACATTCTCTCTCCACACTTTCTTACTTTCTCAACTCCTTGCAAAACATCTGGACTGTATTCCTTTGAGAACTTGCACGTAACCGTCTTCAATTCTCCTTTGGTGTCACACTCTCATGTATTATATCACAACCCAACATTCTGTTACAACCTGTTTCTCCCTCTATTCATATTTGCTATTTGCTGTGCTGTCCATCTGTGCGGTCTTGTGTGCTCGACCTGTGCTTCTGTGTTTTTCTTTCTCCCCAATTCTCTCTTTCCTCTCCCTCTCTCGCTCTCTCTCTCTCTCTCTCCCTCTCCCTTTTCTCCTCTTTTCTTTTCTCCTCCCTCAGTCATCTTTAAGGAGGTGAATACATGTAACCCTGCTACCATAACTGGTACTCTATCCCGCATCTCCCTGGATGATGAGGACGACCCTAAATTGGCAGCCCACCAGGAGGGGGTCAACTTCAGCAGCCTGCCTGGGAACATCCCACCACCCAACCTCTTGGTGCAGGTACCTCCTCTGGGTCCCCTAAACGAGCTCAGCGAGCAGCCGCTGAAGAAGGAGGTGAATGTTGAGCAACAAGGTCAGCACCAGCGATCTGGACCCATCTACTTGTGCACTGAGAGTGGACTGGGCTGGGCCCGACCGAATCCTTCATCCACCCAAGATTCAGCTGGTGGAGGAGGCGGGGAAGGGGACTACATGGTTCTGCCACGCCGAACAGTCAGTCTCAAGCCTCCTCCTCCACCCCAGGATGAGGGCAAGCCCCTAAACATTACAGTAGATGACCCACCCTTTCCCCCACCCCCCTCACCCATGACTCTACATCCAGCTGAGAGCGAGGCATACCCAGCAGACTTTGCAACCGTGGATCACATCAGCATGAACCTAAATCGTTCCTATGGCACGCTGAAACAGCTGCCAGCCCATGCGGGGCACATGCACACCAACACCCACACCCTGCAGGTCAAGCAAAACAGACCCTCAGTCCGGCAGATCCTCACCTCGGGCACAGTGGAGCGTACCAGAACCCTTCCTCGCAACCTGGGCAGCACCAACACCAACCTCTCAGCTGGATCTTTGGAAGTAAGTAAGGGATCCAGGTTTCAAGCCTAACCCTTTATCACTGCTTCAACTTAAACATTTTGTGTAAGCTGAAGCAGTCTTTCCTACTGTAACCTTTAACTACATTTAGCTTTGCAGGTCCAAGCTTGATGTTTTTGATAGATTGCTCATCAGTGGACATAGTTTCAAACTGGTTACCCATCTTGGTCAGGCTGGTTAAGGCAAAAATTCACTTACTCTTTTCAAAAAACCTCCTTAAGCTGGTATAAGCAGGGTTGTCCCAGAAGGTTTTCTAAGGTTTATCAAATAGCTTGTGGTTTGCAATTATTGACTAAAACCCAGCAGCACAATAGTGCTGTAATCTCCCTGGCATTTTTGCTAGGAATAACAGACCCAGAGACCACACAGTACAAAGACTCACACTGGCATGAAAATGTCAGGTAGATCCGCACAAAAACATCACACACAAAAACAAGCATAAACGCACACCCACACATACACCAAACACACAATCCATATGATCCCACATAGCAACAGACAAATTATGCAACATTACTGAGTCTGAATGATCTTATTACTATTGTCTCCTTTCATTTTGGGATATGATGGTACATTATTTGCAGTCCACACATACTGACGCTGATACAGATTCTCATCAGTTCATCACAAGAATACATTCAAGCATGCCATCTATACCCAGAGTCCCCTATCTACACGGTGTTACCCAACACGGTGTGTATGCCTCAGTGTGCATGTGTGGTCACGTTTCTGCCTAAAATTACACTACAGCCCCACAAGGAGGAACAGCAGATGGTGAGAAAGAAGCACAGCCAGAGGAGGCTGCTTGGGGGAGCATGTATTCCTTCATTAGTGGTCTCACACACCTTTTCTCTCTCTGTGCTGCACACAGAGTTGTTGTGGATAAGACATGAGTAACAGTTGTCAGGTGTAGTCAACATGAAATCAAATTAAACCTATGCTTCATTTCCTTCATCATTAGGTTTCTCTTGCTTTCCAGCAAAAATATCTTTACATATAGTGTCTAAATATCTAAAAATATCTAAACCAAAATAATGTTATGTAAGGTAATTAAAAGTTTATTGTCTACAGTTTAATTTGGTCACAAAGATAACATTTAGTAAGGTTTATACATGAAACGAGATTTGTCAACAAATTTGTCAGTGGTGTTAATATATTCTGGGTAAATTGTTTTATTTCTTTTAAGTCTGCTTTGTTTTAATGATGAGATCTTCAAAACTGATTAGGAAACATTTCCTGTTTTTTAACACATCTCTGGTTTTGAATGATGTGATTCGGGTATGATCTGATCTTTGTGTTATTCAAAGAATTGAATTAACAATTTTCTTTTTCAAATGATTCCAGTTTTTATCTACCTATCATACAGAGAAGAGACCACTTCATGATTTGGCAAATATATATATTATTATGAAGTAAAATTATAATATTTTTTTTTTACTGTAATATTTTAAAATACTGGCAACCAACCATCATTTTATATATATTAAATGGCTTTCAGATAAGCTTTTGTACATCTAAAATGCTGTAGCATGTTGTTTGTATAGCATGCTTGTACATTCTATACAAACCATCAAGTCTTCTCTTCCTTTGGCAGTTCTTTACAAGTGACTTTTAAAAAAAGTTTTCTTCTGAGGAACTCACTCACTGACTCTGGGTTGGTGTCATGAGGTTGGGGTCTCACAGGGAAAGGTTCCTGGGTATTGATATTTTGGTAGACTTGAACCTCAGACCTTTTGAGACTGATTTGGCAGATGTAGGTCCATTGTGTTTTGGCTTCTCATCACCTATCTCACCCAGTGACTTCTAACTTTATCAACAACTGAGATATCACACTTATAACAAGGTATCCAATCTCAAACTCTCTTTGTGGCTGCACATAGTAGACCCATGTTTTGATTGGTTTGTGGTCTCTTAGGGTGAGCTAGGGTGAGCCAGATTGTGGAAAAATTCTGCATAACTTGAATGTATGTTGTTTAAATGGACTGGTGAATGTGTTTGGAGGGGCATGTCTGTTCTTCCTTATGTCTTTTATACAGCAGTACTGTACATCTGTCTCTTGCATGTAGGACCAATTTTGGGGGGTCGAATCATATTATAGTGAAAATATGATGAAAAAATCACAATTTGTCCTCAAGTTTATCTGACAGGTGTTGTGGAGGAAAAGATGGAAGAAAAAGATGGATGCTCATCTTTTATACGTTGTTGCGAGTCACATAATAACTTTTCAGATCTTCAGCAAATTCGGTATATATTATTGAGAACAAAGTTTGTATTGAGCAAGTGAATGTTGGTCTTACAGGAGATTAGAAAGCTTTTTTCTTTCACAGACTTTCTTTTTTAAAATCAAATATTAACATCACTGATGCTGTTGTGTAGAAGAAAGGAGAGTTAACAGGTATTTGCAAAGCAATCCTCAATGTTTATGTTGAATGTCAGTTTGAGGCACCTTCTCACTGGAAGAATACAGTTGAGTAAAAACAGTTGAGTTTGTTTACATGCTCACTGCATCTGCTTGAGACACTGCGTCATGAAAGCCATTGTTTACTCTAGAGCATGTGCAGTTGATTGATGGTGTCTTCTCTCCCCCTCCCCTTCCCCAGAGGAAACGGGTTCGGTACTCTGAGCTGGACTTTGAGGTAAGAACCCAAGCCCATCTGTCCTTAGCCTGGTGTCTGTGCTTCTGTCCAACATTAGCTGGAGTTTGTCAGTGATCTCAGGCAGGAGCCAATACTATTTGCTCTACTGCTTGTTTCCCCCATCATGCATTTAGTGTATTAGCAACAGTCCTCCTGTTCATGGCACAACTGCTCAGTGTTGCACACCCCTTGATTCCAGGCTTTTCTGGCATTGTTTTCATGGCTTAACAGTAAGAGTTGTTTTCTTCTGGCCCAGAAGTTCAAATTTGTTCTAACCTTGCCAGTAGTTTTACTGGCTTTACCACATAAATGATTTCATTTTTAGAATAATTTTATGTCAAGGAAAACATTTTAAATTATAAAATCTTAGTTGAATATAAAATGTTTACTTGATGTAAAGTAAAATTTGAAAAACAAAAGTGAAAATTATCAGTTAATGTAAAACTTACTGTAGTGTTACATTGTATACAGTGATATAAATGGCTCTGGACCAGCAGAATATCTTAATTGTTGGCCCTTGATATGGTTAAACCCAATACCATATACTGGCACCATGCTATTGGATATAGATGGATCAAGGTTGCAGAAACACTGACACAGTGTAGAGCTCTCTGAATGTGGAGTGAGTGGCATTATTGTGTGTGAACGAGACAGACAGCATAATGAGATGTGCAGAGAGTGCACGTGATTGGCTGAGGCTGCCTAGTGGCACCTCCATGGAATGATCAACCGGCAGGATCTGGCAAATCTCCAGTCTAAAGGCTCCCAATTCATTTCCTGCAGAACACACTTGTGTGCTTTTAAACAGGCCACGCTTCTAATACTTGCTCAAAATAACGGCTCAAAATAACTTTATGACTGGATGTTTGCTCTCCAGTATGGAGGCTTCTTCTCAAACAGAGGTATGTCTTGTAACTAACACCTTAAGATGCTTTTTGAGCTTCATAACCTTCCCCATCACAGTCAACGCTGCATGATGACATTTCCTTCCTCCCTTGATAAATCAATAAGTTAACTAGGGCTGTCAATAAATTAAAGTGATTGTGATTAATCTCATGCATTTTCTACTGACTGATGTAACATTTTGAAATTCTTTTAAGAAACCAAATAATATGAAACGCAGATGTTTCATTACTGTGTTAAAACTAATAACATAAATCTGTCTTAAATGGTTAGCTGGTTTTTCAAGCTAGGTCGATTTTTGTAGGTCTGGTTTGTAAGTTTTTAAGCTGGTTTTGGAACCTTCAGCTGGTTACTCTGGAAGATGTTAAAGCAAATTGTGTGGGCTAAGCAAGTTTAAACTGGCCTTCTATATATCTAACTAGTACTGTTAGATGTTAATTGTAGCAATTGTAGTACCATTGACAATGTGTTAGTATTTAGCTCTGTCACACCTACAGTAAACGATTTACATTTTTCAAAATGATTTGCTTTATAAATACATTAGCTGCTAAGACTCTAATAAACAATCTGGCAACAGGCCCCGTCTTTTGCAATCACGCAGAGCAGAAGAAAACAGTTGGAATTAGATAAATAGTGTAATTTTAACACCATTAACATTTATAATTAATCAAGTTAACATGTTCACTTTGGCAGCCATAAGAGACATCAAAAGTGTTACATAACATTTTACAGGGATTACAACGTTTTGTTGGAGCTGCTAGTCGCAGTAAGAGTTGGCCTGAGTTTGAGCAAACTACATCAGCTCTGCATGAAGCCCAGCTACGTAAGCAGGTTCAGTCAGCTCCCCACCACCTCCAGTTAAATCTGGAAATTGGTGGAGGTAACATCAGTCGAGAATGACACCTACCAGAAAGTTTCCATGTCATTTAGTAAGCATCAATTTTGAGAATGCCCGCTTTTTGAAAGACTGATGAAGACCAGGAACCCTTTTCCCCAGCTTCCATTGAGATTCTCCCCACTCCTCCGTGCCCTGCCCTTTCTTATTTTTACTTTTATTTTGTTTTTTGTTTGTTTGTTTGTTTTGTTCCCCTTCCCTACAGAAAGTGATGCACACTCGCAAAAGACACTCAGAGCTGTACCATGAACTCAACCACTCCACCAAGTTCCACACCATAGACAGGTATAACAGGGACCCTGGCGTGTCCTCCTTCAAGGTAAGAATCTAACCTGTGCCCCCTCATGTGACACTGATCTCATCCGTAACTAGATAGAAGTTATACATGCACACAATCTTAGCTTAACTGGTAGAGCATTGCGTTAGCAGCACAAAAGGTGATGGGTTCGATTCCTGGTGAACACACATGGTGAATAAATGTATACCTTAAATGTTGCTTTGGATAAAATGTCTGTCAAATGCATAAATTGATTTTTGTAAAATGTATTAACATTTTAAATTGTAATCAGCTTTAAAATGACAGGGATTACATATAAATGTATAGTATGAAATATTATTTAAATATACAGCCCAGCTAATACACTAATATTCACTTTTAGAATATTTGTAATAAGAATTTGTATTATAGGGAGTTTCTGATTGGTCTAAGAACTCAGTGTAAAAAGCTGTTGGACATACACATGGTCTGTGGCAAAGTCCATCGTTATAACATGCATTCTTTTAATTTCCCCAAGCCGTGTGATTTGTAAGCTATTTAATATGGTGTTAATAGTTGGATCATCATGTGTCCTCGCTATTAAACTTCTCAAAGTACTGTACGTCTGCCTTCCCTCGAAAGAGCTGAGTGTTCATGTTTAAGTTAACTAGACTGCTGAATCTTTAATGTTTTATTAACAGAGGGAGCATAGCACACATCCACACTCTGCTATCCAGAGGCTTTTGTCATTAACATTTAGAAACAAACAATACGTCCTCTGGAAAATTACCTGCTCGCAGTTTACACCACAGTGACGAATGAATTCCTCAATGGCGTTTGTCACACACACACTTGCTTTAATTTGGATCGCGTCACGGCCCATTGCAAGCTATTGGGTCTTGCGTTGCATTTCTTATTGCGGTTTGCTTGGGTTGCACCCATGCAGACGAGTATCAAGTGTCACATTGCAGAAAATCAAGCTCTTTCTAAGCACATCTCAAATGTTTTGACACTGTATGCAGTGAGTTCCTCTGGCGGTATTGATGACTCATAATGCGTTTAGCATTCGCCTTTTGATTCGCAATGGGAAAGCAATTGCAGCGTAAAATTCTTTTGACTTCATTCCGCAGGTCTTTGATTATGTTGACACTGCTATAATTACAGCGATAATGGCATTCGTAGAAGTTTGACATAAATGAAATTATATATTCATAACCGCTGTAGCCACATGACATTAAATCACTTCGATCTCTTCCTCAGGTCACCTCAGGTTTCTGACTGGAGTGAGAATGATTTTCTATTAAATACAATCATTTAATTAAATTTGTATTGAAAAATGTAATTTTTATTTTTTACATTACATATTTATATAGATGCAAAATTTACATTTATATATTTTTTTAAAAGTGAGTATGGTACTACATTGGCAGATGAAGGTCTGTTTACCTCATAAAACCATGTCTACCTCAAATTCTATAATCGTATGACAGCAAATGCCCCACAGTGCCATGTCAGTGGTCTTTAAACCCCTCTAACAATCCGGCAACCTCCACAGGTTCCTCCTCCGCCTCCAGCACGAAAATCTGAGCCTCTTTTAACACGGAGAATGAGCTTCGTTTACAAAGAGAGCCAACGTAAGCATGCCAGCCAGACCCCAGATTCCCAGCCCTGTGTGATAGGGTCCTGATTTATAGAGGCTCTCATTGGTGCAGTGCAAGTCCTCACTTGTAAAGTCAGAGACATTTAGAGGACTAAATGTGGCGTGTTTTTTTCCATGCTAACTCAACATGGAAGGTCCCCTGCGATGTTGTGCTGTACCACTGTAAACCAAACAGCTTTGTGCTGTAAATGTGTTTGTGTTAGTGCATTGTAACCTTTAGAAGTGAATTAAACCCTTAAAATCTTAAATCAGACCATAAATACATACATTAAATTACATAAACATGAAAGTTAATCAGTAAATGTATCATGAATGTAACATTTATTTTGGTATTTGAATTATATTTCTAACACATATGTAAAAATGAGCATAACAGGTATATGGTAAGTAAATGTTTTTTACAGTAACAGAGAGAAATTGCAGATGTTAAAAATGTATTTGGCCAGTCCTCAGAAACATGAAGTTGAGCTGTGTGTGCGGGCCGGGAAAGAGATGAGTGAACATCAGGGAGAAATCTAAGCCATTTTTCCTTGTAGCCCTATTCAAGGTGTTTCTTTCATTTCATTGCTTCATTCTAACAGCAGGTGAGAACAGTGAGCTTAGCGGGGTCTCCGACACATCCAAAATAGCCACTTTCAGACACCGTCCATTCCTTCTAATCATCTTTCTCTCGTTCTCATACTCTCACTTCAATCTCTCGCTCGTACTACAGGTTCACTTCATCTCTTTGTTGTACTGTGGGGGCATAGAAGCCGCCTTAGTCACTTGCAGTCCCCTAAATTGCTGGTGTTCCTCAGAATGGAGCTTGATGCAGTTTGAAAGGCAGTTAACCTCTAAGTGAAGATGCTGGCTGAGCTGATAGCTTTAGTGGAGAAACCCCAAATGGTCACAAATGGATGAAGGACTGGTGCACTGTGTTCAATCTATTCATGTTAATGGAGATCCTATGAATGAACACAGCAGGGGCCTCGGGAGCAGAAGGAAGCAAGAGACTGTCTCTTCAAATACAGATTAGTTAAAAACTTCTGCTCGTAGCACAGCAAACAGCAACGTAGCATCCATACTGAAATGGCATGGCAACCATCCAAAACATCATTGCATCATGGTGGGATTTTTAAAATATTTTTTAATTATATACAATTTATTTAATTGTTTTAAAAATGTAGTTTTTTCATGATTATGTGATTATGTTCAAATAAACAATTCATAGTGAAAGATTGTGAAATGTTAATATTATCATATTAACATTTTGCTCGCAGTTAAAAATGTAACCTTCACTTTCACTGAAGTCACCTGCTAAATTTACCATCTAGGTGTTAAATGCTTTCATCTACATTTGCTTTACCTATAGCATGATTACATTGCGTGACCCTATCAACTGGTAATCAAGCACAACTGCTTTTTTTAGTTTAAATGGTTCATTAAAAGGATTGAGCTTAACATTAAAGCCCTGATAATATATAGTATCAGTAGTGAAGTGGTATCATGAATCTAATTTTATAATTGTGGTGCCCTGTAGGTTAAGTTCTAAACGTTTATCAGCACTCACACAGCACGGTTAAACCAGAGTGCATGTGATTATTAGTGCAAGTGTGGTGTGTTTACCTGTTCTTAGCATACTTGAATATCACTGGTTAGGACTACTTCCATGCAATTTAGTTATAATTGAGGCCATACTATTAAGTTGAGTTTGCCCCTACACAATCTGCTGTGGGCGGGTAGCAGATGTACTGCATGTTCTTACCAAACGCATCTCATCTAACTTTGCCTTATTGTAGCTCCCACACTTGTTGGAGATTTAACTGTGACCTCCACAGCTTTAAGTCATTAATTCCAAAACTAATTTGTTGCATTAGCATGTTTAAAATTGTCCTGCCCTTTTAGTATTTTAAACTTATTTGCCCCTTTGTCCACACAAATTAGCCACAAAATTATATTTCTGTAACTGTATTGTGTTGACCAAACTAGAGGCAGATGCATCGTTAGACAGCTTAATGAAATGGCTTAAAACTGGGATGGGACTCTCTTACCCACACAGACAGACAGCAAAATGCTAATTTACAGTCTGTGCCAATTAAGACGTAATTAGCGAGATATGTCGCGTCGGCAGATTTGTCAGTGTAAGTCTTGGTTTCTGCAGTATTGCAGCTCATCTCAGGTTTGGATCAGGAAGTAAAGAGAGATCATTCATTTTTTGGATGGTTTTGCACACCTGTTTTGTGCTTGTTATGATTTTACTGTGTTTCTTGTAGCACTAGAATGAGTAGTAAAAATGACTGATTATTAGCCAAACTGACACAATTCATCAAAGGGTACCAGTTGTCATAGCACCAGATAGAGCTTCTAGCATATTGTTCTGCATGCATTATATATAACCGTAACATATAGGAAATGCAAGGATCTAAGAGCACATATATGCAATGAAGGTGACTGTATATATCAACATGTATTGTTGGTATTCGGTTATATAGTATTTAGTGCTTTCTAAATTACATTATGAATGGCAATTACATGCCATTGAAACAAAAGATGTAATATTTCTATTATGCTGTAATTCTGGTCATTTATTTATTGAAAACCCCAAAGCTCACTGATGTCTCCTTAGCATGTAATGCAGTGATTCCCAGCCAGAGGTGGATATTAAACAATTACAGTGGGTACCTGGAATAATTATAATTTTGCTGGTTAAACGCTTTGTTATACCTGGAAGTAATAAAATATCCCATTATATTTGCACAAATGACAGAGTATTCCCTAATGAGTGACATTTTTATGAGTGACTTTTGTGGTATTTAAATTACGTCACACAAGTCGTGCAAACAACGCCCCATTTGAACAAAATTTGTAAATCATTTGGCTGTAAGGTATTTCTCAGGAAAGTTTATTTTTTCTAAAGAAAAGTTTATAGTAGAGTCTTTCTTCTAACAAAAAACATTTGTTTTTAATTTAAACAAATGTTGTCCTTCAATATAAATGGTTCATATAGTAAACCATACAAAAATAATTGTAGTGATAATGGCACTTTAATACATGTTAATAGAAACACATTTTAAATGGCAGTAAAAGGGGACTTGAGCTTTACTGATTGATTTCTGGAGCTACATGAGACAAAAGGTTGGGAAACACTGTTATAATGTACCAAGACACTCATCTCTTACAAAGGCCCTGTCATTTTTTCTTGCTCGTTTTGTTTGTGAACCCATGTTGTTTTACTTTATCCACTATATTTAGCCTCTTCTTTTGTCTTTTGTTCTGTATTTTCATCTGAAACCTGCTGTTTATTATTTTATGCTATGTTGCTGCTTTGTTTTGTCACAATGCACTGCTGTCTGTCTTTGTCTCTCCTTGGTTTGAAACGACATGTTTTCTGTCATAGTTTGACTGTAAGCAGGCAGTCAGCAAACCCAAGGGCGGCAAACAAAAAGGTATAACAGACAAAAGCTCATCTGTGTAGTGTGTATGAGCCATGATGCTCCTATAAATAGTCTCTGTTCCAAAACCTAGTGAGCTGCCTTGTTGCCTGCTTGGTGTGTATAGGAAACTGCATTTTAAATGAACCTCATAAGTGTCAGTATTAAATAAATTGTCATTGTTCTTACTGACTAAATCACAATGCATTGTGGGATTGAATGTCATCCTTGAATTTGGCTGAAATGAGGCATCTTAGAAGGCAACCTAAGTTGTTTACCTTTAAGAACAGTCTTTGCATCACATTTGAAAAAGCTGCCTCAGTAGGTAGCTTACTAGACTTTGGAACAGAGCAAGTGTTTCTCTACCCTTCTCATTCTATAGTCTCCATAGAAACTTCTAGTGCAGTACAGAACTCCCACAGCGTCTAATCTTGCTCTCCCCCTGTACTGTGCCAAAGTAGATACTGCTCCTTTTATATCTGTTTTTTTCCACTGTGCAGTAGCCGACTTCCTCTCTGACCTGTGCTTCAGTCCTTTCTCATTTGTGTGGTGGACACAGAATAGGTTGTGGTCACTACCTCACTGCTTTATGCGCTTTGCTATCTGCACACACCTAATTACAAATTTTCAGTTCCAATTTTTCAGTCAGTCTTAGAAGTTACAGCAGTGTGTGTGGAAGTCAGACACGGCTGCTAGCCCGGTAGAAAGATTAATGGTGAGTCTCTCTGAGATAAACAGGCTTTGAAAAAAATACAGTGCGAGTCAAATAAATAATTTAAATAAAAGGTTTGTGTATTTCCTCAAAGCATTTCACAGACACACGGGTCGTAGCAGTTGTTGATGATGTCATTCGTACGCATCACCACTTTCAGCAGGATCTTTTAGTAGTAATTCTGTGGAAAAGTAAATCTTCTATGAGAATCCATAATATCACCACAACTACAGCGACTGGATTTATGGAGACAGAACAGTTCTGTTCCAAAACCTGGGAAGCAGCTGCTTACATAAATCATTATAGTCAATCCCCAGACACAAAGATTTTTCTAAAATGTGTCTTCTGCACACTAAATTTTAGGGCAGAACTGCATGTGTTTTACATGCAGAAGGCAATCCCAGAATGCATTGCACAGTTCAGTAAAGAAATTTATTACATGGCAGAAATAACTGTTGATTATAATTGTTGTTATGAAGCCAAAATTTTAATGCACTAATAACATCTTGACAATGCGCTAGCCAAGCCCCTGTGTGGTCTACATGTTGCTCCCTATGTAGTGTTTCAAATTAGTCAATTATGAAGTTTCATTTTGGTGACGATGCTTCTTTAGAAGGCAGCTGGTTTTGGAACTGTGCTTACATCTCCATGTTCTTCGTTGCTACCAAAGCAACACACACTTCCTCTCTGTCCCTGTAACTGTAGAAGCTAGCAGTGCTAACCCTGCCTCCACCTCTGCTGTAGTATTTCAGTACAGACATGTCCAATGTGACTCGTACATGCTAAAGCAAGCAGTCACCTCTCCTGTCACCAAGCAAAGCACTGCATACATTTAGCTTATCTCTTTCCTTGTGTAAAAGAAAGATTGGGAGAAGGAGTGTGCAAGCCTCTGAGGTTGAATCCTCACACTCCTCCATCAAGGTAACAAAAATTCAAGCAAACGTCACTTCCCCCCAAAACATGTCAGTGACTGTGATCCACCTTTTTCCTGTCTCTCCCTCACTTTCTGTCTCTCTCTGTCTCTCTCTTGCTCTCTCTATGTTTTTCCACCCTCATTTTCATTGCAACAGAGGGAAAAGCGATGGAGCATTTCATCTGCCGGAGGTGAAAAGAATTCTTCGAGTGTAAGTAGAAAAGGCCCGACAAGGAGAGGTGGAAAACGGGGAAGTTTTTGGAGCAGAGAGGAAGTGAGATGGAAGGAAAAGAAAATTGTTAGCATTCTCTTAGGAAAAACATTGGCCTCTTCTTCTGCATTTACAACACTTCTGTTCGACAAAATGCTCTTTCTTTAGTGTTTAGTAAGCAAACTGGCTGCCAGATTATGCTTTTTGTATCCATTTTGCCAACTGTCATCCTGTTACATTGGGTGAATTATAATCAGGCTGCTATCGCCCCCTTGTGGACGGGAATGTGGTTGAGTGAAGCCATGAGTTATTCATAAGCAGCTGAATGAAAGAAGAAACAGATGTGTGTGTGTATGACTGGGCATAAGCACATGTTACTGTTATTTCATTATTAAGGTATCAGGCAAACTCACCCACATATATTATTAGCATCTTGAGTTTAAAGGGATAATTCCCCTAAAATGAAATCCTCCAACATTCTAACCTATATGACTGACTCTTCCATTAAACAAATGTGTGTTCATGTGCAGTTGAATTTCCAATCTAATCTTTTGCATACAATGAAAGAGAATGTCATCTCCAGCCATTATACAGGACTTTTATTTAAGAGGATAAACCTAAATATTCACTGTCCTGAGAATACAGAAATTTAATTCTTTTAAGTTCCTTTTTGTGCTGATTGGAGCTTTCCACACACTGCTAAATTTCTTTCCACAGAAGTCAGTCAGTCATAAAAATACCTTTATTTAGGCAAACTGTCACTTTAAAAGCCCCCCCACCTGTTAACTTTTTTAAAAAAATAGGAGGAAAGCAAGGAAACATATTGTCAGTCACACCTCAAACGAGTCATTTATGTGGTGTTTTCCAATCTTCCCAATCTGTCACACATGCAATCAGTGGTTGAGCTGAGGGGAAGCCAACAGCGACCGTGTAATTGATCGCCTCAAACGATTTGAAATATGCAGGTTCATACATCTCATTTTCAGGCAGGTGGGAATAGATTCAGGAGGAGAGGAATGAAGGGAAGAATTCATCAGGCTTCGTCACTCAGCAGAGTCCCTTTAAACTCATCGTCTCTCATATTCATACAACCCCAACCTCATATAGCCCAAGTCTCTGTACAATTAGATTAATCTGCCCCATTGTATAATGCAATTTGACTACCATTAAAAGGCTGTATGGCTGTAGGATATATCATTACTCTCTATGGAATGTATAGATTATATGGGTTTTCCATATGACGCAATGAACATCTGAAATAGTGAGACATAAAATGTCAATGAGTGAGTTCCACATGTTTAGACTAGTAAATAAATGCACAAGAATGTTTCCATTAGTTAAATCCTAAATGAGAAGAATTGATGTTTTGACATTAATGCACCTCTTCCCGACACCCATACACATTTTGTCGTGACTACATGCCCCAGTTGCAGTCTGTGGGGTAAGTTGTCACAACAGAACCTGACATTAAACTTCAGACTTGCTCAACCTGATATTTATTAAATATGTATAAATGCTAGTGTGGTTATGGGTTTTATAAATGTGTGGAACAAGAGAAATTATAGGATTAGAGGACATAAACAAGGTATTTGATCATGTTTTAATTTTTATTTCCTCTTTTGTGACTCTGTTCAGGACAAATCCACCACAGACGAGCAGCGATCCTGGGACAGCTTTAAGACCATGACCCCAGAGCAGTCACACGGTGAACATAAGGACAGGCTGGAGTTACTCAGTAAACCCTGGGACCCTTCCTCTGCCATCTCACCTGACACTTCTGAAGGAGACTTCCAGACTGAAGTGTGAAGAGAACACGTCACATACAAACTGAGTGACACCGATATGCTTTTACACACACTGTCAGCGATTCACAGCAAAACCTGTTCTAAAGGATTCTATACTTGTTTACAGGTGTGAGGACAGATCAGAGAAAGAAGCTCTATTCTATATTTTCACACAGAGACGTTAATTGAAAGTGTGGGGCTTGGAGTGGATGGTAAACATTTTTAACCGTTTCTGAAATGTCTTGATTTTACTCCAGAAAAGATTCTCTTTCACCTGTTTGATGATTTGGGAATTTAAAAAAAATAATATTTCTGCACCCTTCTTTTTATAGCGGAACAAAAAAAAAATCAGTACTGATGATTCGCGCACAGTTTAAACCCTAAGGGTCCTCTGTTCATTCCCTGGATGACTCAAGCTTCATTTTTTGTTTTTTGGGAGAGAGATGGGACATTTTGAAAGCGTTCATTAATATGTGCCATCCTCTGCTTTTCATCCCTACATCAGGCGTACTGTATTCACAATTGTCTTTTAACTTTGAGTTTTTTCCAGCATTTTTTTAGAATGTTTGTTCAATCTGATTTTTGTTTTCTAAAAAAAGAAATTTTCGATAAAAAATTACCTAATCTTCAGGTATCTTGTTTATCGGAAGGAGTGATAAAGGATTTAGGCCTTTATTGTCACATTGCTGTGTGATTGTGTGTTATTTACATTTTCCAAATGTTATGCGTGATTTAATGTTAAATTTGCCTCATGCACACTAGGAAAGCAGTTTTGTTCACTCTTTGCTGTGAGCCTTCAGCAAACAAAAAGAAGATTTCCTTCATTTTCCAAGTTATTTCCCAGTTTTTCCCACTAGTCTCCATGTTCTGGAGTGGATTTACCCAGTAAGAAAACCACATACACTCATGGATGTTATGCCTGAGAGTCTAAATTTAAAAACTCGTGGTGTTAACCATTGCTTTTGATCAACCATCACAGAGGTCTGCTATGAAGGATGATGCTAAGTTTCCACATTCCCGTTCTTTCTCCATCTTTGTGTTGTGATGTGTTCCAACTCTTGAAGAAAGTAGCGGTTTGTGCTAGTTTAATCTGAAACCCATGCTGTGTTCCAAAACCTAATGAGCTGCCTACGGAAGCAGCGTTTCAGGACAAAAGCTAACTTATGACATGGAGGCTATTCTAAAACGTAGGCAACTTAATCACGCTGCCTCCTAGGATACCTTGTTTTAACCAAATTCCAACTATCACGTGTAGTTTTTGTGATGAAGGCAATCCTGCATTGCAATGCGACAATTCACTGTACAATACAATAAGTCATTTAGTGCTAAAACTAAATGTGTGCTAGTAATATATTAAAAAAGTAATAACATTTTTAAGTAAATATAAGTATAATTTAAAATGCAATGTTTTATCCAATATTTAAACATTCTCAGAATTTATTACAATATCATGGCATTAGCTTAGTAACAGACACCTGTCCATGTAGGCAGCTCACTAGGTTTTGCAACAGCGCTTCAGTATTTCTCTTTAATGTGTGACCCTGTGGCAGCTAGCCAGAACTGATTCAGTTTTCCTTCCGCTCTACGACTGTAGAGTTTGACAGTTGGCTTAATGCTAAGCAGACTGCAGAGGTCATCCTTGCCAACCCATTCCTCTTCATAACCAGTTCATTAGTTGCACTGGCTGATGTAACAACACATGGAGACTTAGAGTGGGAAAGTGAGAGAGAAAGTGAAGGAGAGAGAGAGGTGTTGTAATTATCTTGGGGGGAATAGTGATTTGTCCTGACATTTTCTTACTTGGCGCAAATTTTATCTGCTCAAAGATCCCTGAAGTCAGCACATCATATAGGCACAGATGGCAGGACAAGAGCATGCCATTTCAACCTTTGGATGTAATCTGCACTAATAGGGAACATGAGCTCTTCACTTCACAATATTTCCAAACCACCATGGCAATTAAAACTAGTTTTCCTCTCCTTTTGTAGCCACAAGTCAGGACTGAACATTTCTGTCATATTTTAGAATAAACGCTATGAGTTTAAGTATTTCTGTATGAACGTTTGGGATTCAGATCTTTGCTGACAGGTAGTGAGGTCATTCCTCTCGGCTGTGAAAGAACATGGTTGATTGGTTGTAACTTTGACTTGAAAGATCAGTACGAGAAACCAAACAGGTAAGTTGTCCATTTTAATTCTACAAGCTGTTGATCTGTGTGACCAAGCAGCCGTGTGCGTATCTTGATACATTTACAGTGCCTGTTTCAGTTTTCTTGCTATTTTGTCTGATGCAGTTGTCAATCGTTTCCCAGATTTGTCATTCTCCCCTGTATACAAGTGTTATTTTTATAGACGTTTACAGAGCCCCACTTACTGTAGCTGAAGAATCACCCCAAACCCACTAAATTAATTGTTTTGAACAGATTTATGTATTCCTCTTTAAAAAAAAACTTGAGAATGGCCTTACAGTCACATGAAATTTATGAGCTATGTATTTTGAATATATGTGCATTGTGAGGAGGATTTTGGTCATGATTGGTGAACAGTTAAACGGACCTATTGAAGATCTAATACATTTTCTTGGACTTCCTGATCTTCAGGATGTTTTCTTGATAGCTTGTCATTTTAAAAACTTTGGCTCCTCCCCCTTACAGCACATACAATCCCATTGGCTAAAGAAGATGGCTGTCACAGAGAATCCTCCTTGCACCATTTACGTTTTTTATACATAAGATTGTACAAAGTAGTCCTCTACTGTTTTCATAGAGTGTCTTTTTATATGAAAATAAATTTTCAAACTGATGAAAGGCCCGTGTAATGTTTCCTCAAGCGTAGGTGGAAGAGCAAAACGTCTCACACAAGCATCATATTGGCTATCAGAAGACGTTTTCATGTTTGTGTGCAACCCACAATTATAAAGCTTTCTGTGTGGTGGTATTGAAGATCTAATTAGAATCTTCTTTTCTTTGATTCTAAATATAAAGGTGTCTACTGTGTACTCCTCTTTCCCCCTGGGTAGGACACCCTGAAAGTCTTGTCTCATTATTCATTATTATTAAGCACTCATATTATACAGGTTTTAATAAGTAATTCTGAAGACAGGCTGTGATCACTATGCTGAGTGGTGTAGAATTACGCTAATGTTGTTTACTTTGGGATCTGTATACGAGTTTTGTTGGTTTGCAATCTAGTTTAATTTATTAAGCTCAAGTTTAAAGAAAAAAAGAAACAAGTCTCTATGAAGTCAAAAAAATACATCTATTTGGTGTGTGTGATGTAGTCAAATGATCAAAGCTCTGTTCCAGAACAATGCCAATTAGCCAGTCGTCCATTGCGGGCAGCCTGACACTCGATAAGTGCTCATCAGACCATTTTGATCCCTGTTATCAGACCATATTTGTCTCCTATTGCTTCCAGGGGAGATTAATGAGCGTGGATTCTGTTTTCCACAAATGCAAATATTTGGGAGCCCCTCAGAAACCCAAAAAAATTGTAAGCTTGGTCCCTTCATCACTACCGTTCAACCAAAAGGCTTCTGCATTGTGTATCTGCTGAGGGCCCCTTTGGCCAATTGCCTCATGGTAAATGCAATTGGCTTACTGTCCAATGGGCAGCCTCTTCAAGCCTCTGTGCTATCAATCCAATGTGCTATGCCTGTGAGTGATCTAATGTGGTGGCCTTGAATGTGGCCCCCGGGGCTTCTCCACTACTGTGTGGGAGTGGGTTGAGTGGAAAGGTTGCTCTCTCCAGCAGGAGAAGATTCGTGTTCGGGTAATGAGGTGTTCTGCCCAGCCTCCCATACAGCTGCCTTCTAACAGCAGCCACGGCCTCTTCAAATGAGGCTTTGAGAGCAATCTCCTGTTAGCTTGTTATTCCTTATTGTATATTTTTGGTCTATGGCAGTTTTTCACATCTAATTTAACAGAAATCAGCAGCTTAGAGTCAGTCTTTTCTTTTGTTAAGGATTTGACCTCCATCAAATGAGGCCAGAAGTGTTTGCTTTAGACAGCATGGCACTCAAATTGTGCTTCTTGAAGCTAATCATTAAAAGTCAGACTTTGCTCTATTTTCATGTATTTGTGAACAGCTTCAAAGACTTATATGGTGTTTTCTTCACAGAGATGTGTCTTTGTTTTTTTACCTATGATGTCCCCAGTCAAGTACAACACACTGTGTTTACATACAATAATAGTTCTTAAAAGCATATGCATGCTATGGGTCATGCTTCATATTTTTGTTGAACAATTGGGAACAATCTTCTCTCTTTGGTTTTTTTGGAGCTGGTGGGCCCCATGGTCTCCCACAGATGCATGTTTCACGTGGGAAAAGGTTTCATCTTGACATTAACTAGATGGTATTTGTTTTCAGCCACAGGGAATGACACATGCTTTACTCACCACAAGAAGCCACAACTCCAACCCAACCTTCAGGGCGAGACAAGAAAGATCCATACTAACCTGCTCAAACGCTGTCAGTGGGGAAATAGCTTTTGATATTAGGTTGACAGGAATGCATCCGTGTTCCTTATAGCATCTAAACAGTATGAACCCTGTGCTGGATTCATACTGTTTCCTTTGAATTTTAATGGATTTCAGCTTTCAGTAGAATCTTCTTGAATGTTCTAATAGATGCTAGATCGTTTATAATGGCTGTCAGTGTTGGTAACACCACAAAAGATATTTTCCTTGCCCTCTATAGTTGTAGATGAATATTTTAAGACAATGAGTGTGCGTTTATTTTCTACTACAAAACCCATTTTTTATTTTATATGACACATTTTTTTAATGATGCTGTCTGCATTTAATGTTTTTCTAAGTGACCCAACCATGACATTAAGAATCTAAAACAAATGAGCTGTCTTTTTGAATAAAGCAAAGCTCAGTTTGTTTTTTCACAGCTCTGCTTTCACACAGGAAAGACATTGTGAAAGCTATTCTTTTATTAGTGCTTCCTCTCATATTTTCTAATGCAGCTACATTAGAATTAAAATCATGTAATCAGCCAAGAGAAACAGGACTTAGAAAAATACATGTCTACAAAAATAAACATTGATCTCATTTTCTTGTAAATGTATAAATGGATAAATTTGAATCCTTACCTCAGTTTTCAGTGATCTGTCAAAGGCCAAAACAATAATTTAAATGTAGCCTTATGTCATAAGTCATCATTCATTTAAATTATTCATCTCTGCTGTAGCTTTCAAATAAAAAATGGTGCCATTCAATGCATTACATCAGGTTGGACGTTGATGACATCATTCATCATTGGTTATTGCTTATCTCAGGACCAAGCGTCATGACATCAATCCTGATGCCTGTCAACATATTTAATTTCAGAGCTACAGCAGTCAATTTTTCTGTAAATGAAGACAACCTTCATGTAAACACGTGCAATTTTATGTCAACATATAAGCATATGCATACCTATATATATATATATATGTATAGTGTACATCTATATGTATGTATGGATGTATGTATCCATACATGGATGGATGGATAGATAGATAAGCACAGGTATAAAACCTATTTTTCTGTTATTTGTTGGCAGCAAATTTTTTATACAAATCAATCATTAGTTGTACCAGTAAATGCAGTTAATTATACATTTCCATAAATAGCTTTATTTTAATACATTATTATTATTTTGTACACATGTTGTAAGAGTAGTTGTCTTATCTGTTAAAAAATAATGTGCCTTTATTTATATACCGTAGCTTTCAACACTGGGTTTCTGCTCATCCTTTGTCTCCCTTCATTTTAACTCTAAATCTCTTTCTTTATGTCTCTCAATGAACAATAGGCTACCCTGCCTCTCAACTCTCTGCACATTGTTACTTTACCATAGAGAAGAAGGACAAATCTCAGGAAAATGATGCATAATTCACAGTGACTTTCAGGCAGTCAGGCAGCCACAGAGAGCCTGAGGGTTTGGCCCATACTGAGCTATCTTTGGATGCCAATCCACTCCCCTGACTGGAGCTAGCAGTGGCAGAACAACAGCATGTCCACAGATGTCTAGCGATGCATGCATACACTTCATGGAACATGCGCACGAACCGTTTTCGAAACACAGTTTGTTGTTGAACACCAAAAGTGGCTTGGCTATGCTCATCACGTGCATCTGTCATCATTTCCAGTGTTGTAACCTTTTTTAACTGTATGCAGATAGCTAGATACCCGAGAGCACTGCAGCAATTTGATCAATTACTTGTGCGTCGCTCCTCAAATTGCGTCTTGCTGTAGAATGTCACAGTATTTTAAACTTGCATCACTGCGGTATCTGTTCCCTCAACCTATTTATCACAGTGTCACATCAGTGGCCGCAGCGCTTTAGTGTCACAGTCCTTAAGAATTCGGTCCTGTGGACCGCTAATGTTATTCAGAAGTGCATCTGCTCTTGATAGAACAGTTCATTCTTTCATCAGCTTTAAAAACAGAGAAGCAGCTTTGTTTTATTAAGCCAAATTTATAAGCACAAAAATTCAGGCCCTGTGGTTTTGATATATTGAAATTGTTGCCTCCTTCCCACCGAAAAGTCAAGGTTAAGCTATGGAGTGTAAGATCCTAATAAAATTTCTGCAGCTTTCCTCATTCGGCCGGTCTTACAGCAGCAGGTGTTGCTGTGACTGTCTTTTTCAGTCTTAGCCATGCTGAAAATCAAAACTAATACATACGTGACTACAGTCCCAAAAGCCTGAAATGTAATCCACAGCCAAGTAATGGGGTCCTAAAGTGCCTTCTGAAATCTGTCTGACTTGTTTTTTATTTAGCACAAGATGGAAGCTATTTTTAGAACTTATTTTTTGTAGTTATAATGACAAAACAGATGTATTGGTGGTTGATATATAGACCTGGTATGCTCATGAGCTTCAAGGACATAAGATTAAACAGGCCATTTATTTTATGACCTTTTATAATGGATATGGCCTGCCATAAAGCCACATCACCACTGTCAGAAGAAGACACGACACAGGTATTTACTTTCCCTTGCCTTCCTAATGATTTATTTTCATTACTGAGAATAACTGATGACTTGTGTTGTAAGTGCTATTGCTGGAAGCTTATAGACAGACAAGAGGTAGAAGATAGAGGAGAGATGGAAAAACACAGCAGAGGATATTATTTTCATTAGGTGCTGAACATAGTGGAAGCAATGGTTTGCAATGTAGTCTCATTGCTCCATATGTGTGTAGTCTGTTATGACATAATACCTTGTACTGGCTCCCTGCAGAAACATTTGACATTTGAAGGCCTCTGTGTTTGCTTGTATACTAAATGAATTAATTGACAAGTAGTTGCCATTCTTTGGGTTTAGAAAAGTATGGTACGTTTATATACTATTATATATTATTGAGATTAATATTATTGCACTGTTAATTTGTTAGTTGTTGTTAGTTTGCAAATATAGATCCAATAACTTGGAGCGCATTATTTGCTCAAACTGTCACTCTTAAGTCACCTAAGGTTACAGCATCTTTGTTGTTACTGCAACTGCAATTTGTTTGTTCAGGTCTCTGTCAGTTCAGGCTTTGAGATCATCTCTGGCAGTGATAAACGCTCATGTAGATACATTTTAAACCTGAGTCCATGTTTGCTTACCTTTTTGCCAGGATAAGTGCAGCTGTTAGACTCTATATATAATTCTCACAAGAAATGCAGTCTGTGCTTTTACGCCTCTAACCAATTTTCCCTCTAACTCACTGGTCTTGATAAAGGCAAGATGACAGTTATTGACATTTAGCTGTAAATATTTGTAATAATCACCAAGTAAAGCCTTCACGGGCTTTTAAAAGAACTTTCTCAGAAGTCAGCAGTATTAGGATCAAATATATGGCCGGAGTAGATTCCCGCTCACAGGAGGCTAACAGAGCTAACGATGAATACTCTTGTAAAGAGAGAGCCTCGGGCTGTAAACCGTTTCCTCCACCTAAAATGATGTTGCCATTTCAAAGGACCCGTTTGAGCACAGCCTCAATTTCTTCATGCTTCAGAAGACTGTAATATTAATGTTGTTCACAGTAACCCATGTATTGTTCAACTGATGAGCCAAGGGTGCGAGAAAAATGTTAAAATGTATCACTGAAACTCACACTTTTCCCAGATGGTGATTTCCAAGGCATTTAAATTAGAATACACTCAAGATTGAAGGTAAACCCTCATCTAAAATTATAATGTGACAATGGTTTGTGGCATTTCCTGGCTTGTCTCAGCCTTGCCCCTTGGTCTCTTTTTTCTTTCTTTCCTTTGGTGCAGACAGTGGAAATGATGGTGTGATAAAGCTCTAGACTTCTCTATCTGTAATATCTTTAATATTCTCTTCATCCTCCATTGATGGATCCCTACCTCTGGTAAGTCACACTATTTTAACATTATTTGTCCCCTACTATTATTATATAGTGTAAATATTGCATTGTAGCATGATTGCAGAACTATCACAGGATATTATATAACAATATAATCAGAGCAGTATTTGGTAAACAATGAAGGTTGTATTTTAGGTGTTAGTGTTACATGAAACATGTTTTTATACTAAATACAACCAGGAAAATTAAGTTGAAAACACCACAGCAGCATTTTACTAGAAACATTAATAGTAATAAGAATCATACCGTGTGATTAATTCATTATTTTTGAATGGTACTACATTAGGTTAAATTTTTAATAACTTTTATTTAGTTATACATTAGTAATGCAGGAAATCCTAAGTAGTCAATAATGCACTTATCATAAACTGAAAATGAATCTGTTTTTTCAGAAATGTTTGTACATTTCATAATGAAAGGTACACAGAATTATTTACAGAATTTGGAGTAACAACTGACAGAAAGTCTAAAGAAAAGAAAAGGCATTCTTTTGAAATGTTTTGATGTTGTTGTTTTTTCATACTGTGATTTCCATTTCGTTCTCATTTGTCCCATTTATAAAAGTGTCTAAACTCTCTTCCTCTTTATACTATCAGTCTTAAGTATTCATGCAGCGGGCTGTGAACAACATGCAGAAAAAGTTGAGTTAATGAACAGATTTTAGCCAAACTTTCTCCACCTTTCGGAAAACTCTTCTTGACATTGACAGATACCGTAGGCTGAATATTCTGACATTTTTCGCCTGTAGCGGCCATTGAACTTGAAATGTCAAGTCACCCTCCTCCTCCTCCGCTCGCTTCTCCGCTTCTCTCCGTGTCTCTATGGCAAAGATAAATCGCCACAGGGTCAGTATCATGTCACACAGCTCCCCCTATAGGCCATTCATTGTAATGCGATCTCGTTGGTTGCTGCGTAATATATTACGTGCCGGGAGGTGAAGGTCCACTGAAGAGATTTTAACTTAAAGCGAATAACTTATTTGAAAAAGAAAAAGCCATTTTATTTAGTTATCCACCCTAAGAGGAAGGTGGGACACTTTGACCTTTTATAAATGATGACAAATGACTTGCTTTGGATCATTTATTGGCGCAGTTCCTTTGCTGACTGTGAATCAACTAACCTTTGCCTCACCATTAGCTACAGAAGTCCGCAGTTATGATGTGAGTGGTTCTGTATTGTCCCGCAGTGTTCGTGAGACAGATGCATCTTCCCGATCTCCACTTTTTCACGAAACGCAGCAGGAAGTGACCGGTGAACTTCAGTGGGTCTCAGATGAGTTCGGCGTCTGCAGCGAGTCTCGCTTGAAACGCGTCTCGCCGCTTAAAGCGCAGCCCAGGCGGCCGGGCAGAAGCGGGACGGATTGGCCTATTAAAGAGACAGAAAAGAAAAAGATAGCGAACTTATAGTACGAGTCAGTGAAAAGCACGTGTGAAGAGAAGTCTTGGCAGGTGGAAGACGGTCCTATTATCCTTAAAGAGCCTTGGAGATCCGTTTCACGGTCCTTCAGCAGTTACACACTATATAAAACATACGCAAAACTCCCATATGCACCTCGCCTTTCCTTTTATCACTCTGCATCAAAATTCCTTGTTCATCTTTTCTGTTCTTTGGATGGTTTGGTTGGTGTCATTTTCTAGGCAGACCCCCTGTGACAGACTGAATAAATGAGTTTCTCTTGCCTATGAGCTATACAGGAAGCGTTCCCCGGGACCACAGGGTGTCTCCACCCTTTGCTGTTCCCGTTTCCTCCAATGCCCTCTTCCCAAATCATTTCAGACACAGTGTGTACATCAAATTCAGATCACAACCCCCCCCCCCC
>JBAJNP010000396.1:76331-99563 GCA_036877545.1 Yasuhikotakia modesta | reverse complement strand
GTGCATAACTGAACATAATTATTTGAAGGTTGACTTTTTTGTATTAAAAACATTTTTCTTTTATTGGTCGGATGAAATATGTTAATTTTTTGAGATAGGAATTCATCAAAAATCATCAATATTAAAACAAAGGCTTGAAAATAAAAAGGCTTGAACTACTTCAGTTGTGTGTAATGAATCTAAAATATATGAAAGTCTAATGTTTATCAGTACATTACAGAAAATAATGAACTTTATCACAATATGCTAATTTTCTGAGAAGGACCTGTACACTTCCATATGCATTTGTATAAATACAAAGGTTAAGAGAGAGCTTTAGGTGTTATGCCATATGTTCTTATAACAAAAACTGTAGTCTGTTTACTGAAAGGATTTTTGCTGCACATTGCATTCTAAACATCTGCCTTCCTCCTGATCTCTCAGAGGGACTTTCCACTTACAGACACTCATTAATCAAAGCAAAACTCATCAAAACAAATCAACATCACAATTTGTGATTCTTTTATGCCCAGCCTGACACACTGATTTCACTATTTAGCAATTCAAAGCCGATTTGTAGCTGTTGCTTCATCATGTAGCGGTGCACACGCTAGCTATGATTGATTACAAACCTGTTTTACAAAACTGTTAAGTTTACTAAAGGTTGCAAGATTTCCTGCTTATAAGTTAAACAATTGTAAAGATTTTCAAGACAGGAGTGGTAGAACTGACAGCAAAAACATCCACGTTATCAATATGACATCAGAGGTAACAGAATCGGTTGAATAACAATGCAAACAGAATTCTTGCAAAAGAATCATCTAAGTTTGATGGCTCTTTTTGTTGTTACAATGGACCATATTGATGTTATTGATAATTGTAATGCACATACCAAAACATTAAAACAGACTCAGACTCAGAGTGTGACTCAGGAATGGATCTTCTCATTGCTGAGAAATGTGTTGGAAAAGCTGAAAGGTTGAAATTAATTTTCTGCCAGTTCTCAGCTCAGGGCGTCAGTCTAACCATAACAATATAAAAGAGCATCGGTTCACAGTGTCAGAGAAGTGTTGCAGAAATGTCCTTTCTTCAGTAAGGAGGCTGTGGTTTGGGGCCAGATTCAATTTATGCCTTTGTCTCCTGTCCTGGGTTAAGCTGTGTCATTTGTAACCAAGACATAACATGAAATTTGAGGCCTTTTGTTCCAAAGTGCTATTTGGTCCATTCGCCTTCCCACTGAGTTCACAATTTAATAAAATCTGGAATATATTCACACACACCCCATAAACAAAAACCTACCATTTTTCTCAGCTGCAGTCTGAGGCCGTATCACTCTTAACAATCTATCTCTCTGTCTCTGCCTCTGTGGGGAAAAAAGGATTAATTCGCTTTTTTTGTCAAGAAGACAAAATAAGTGAAAATTGTACAGGTTCGAATATCCCAGTCAAAATAAGGAATTGTTAAGTGAAAATGAAACTGTGAGCTTCATAAAGATCTGTTTTTACTCATTTTCTGGGGTTTGATGTCACGATGACTGTGTAAAAATCATGACCCCGGTTAAAACAATTCTGTTAATCCTCTCTGCCTAATTTTAAACTCAGAGTGTATACTGAACTGTGCTGACTAGTTCAATACATCAGAATGTACTTTCGTAGCATTAATGAAAACCGCACTTTGCATCTGTAACTGTAAAACTGCAACTGTAAACTGTGCAGCTTTAAAAATGTAACAAACTAATACTTGAGGAAGAATTCAGAAATTTGGCTAAATCTATAAAGACAATGGACATCTGTTAAAGCTTTGACAATATTAGACAGATGTTGTTATTCACTAAGCAGCTTAGATGAGAAAAATGTAAATAAAGGTGGAATAAATTAAAAATAAGAAAAAAAATCAAAATCAGGTCAAATTTGCTAAGAAATTGTGTTTCTTAGCAAACTGGCTAAACCCTTACTGGCTAAGTCTCTATAATATCTTTATATCTAGGTGTAACACAGATTTCTCCTTCTTATGCAAGTCAACAACATGTTTTCATGTGTCTTAATTGTTCACCATTTGAATAAAAGCACATTAGAACACTTGTTAGGGCACCCGCTCAGTTTCACAATCAAATAATATCCAGTGTACCTGTAACTCAACTAGTAGAGCATTGTGTTAGGGGGCAAAAAGCTGTTGGTTTAATTCCTAGGAAACACATACTAATCAAATGTATTGCTTAAATGTAAAAGCCAATTGCATAAATGTCATGATGAAAATGTCATTTTAGCAAACACCACGAAAACCAAACCACTGTAAATGATGGTTTGCAGGGTAAGTGAAATCCACTGAAGAAGAACCACTTACTTTTTCTCCAGCACACCAGAGCTAATACATGTGGACCACTGCCAGCCCTAACTTATAGAACCAGTGATGTAATGTTTATACAATATAGGGTTATTTCACTCTGCTGTCAGACTACAACCTCACCTGTGATTATTCTATCCCTGAGGAATCTCTGCAGGTTGAGCAGAAGGGCAGATAGTGATGGCTGTGTGACAGAGACAACTGGCTACACAGCCCAAACAAACAGGTTTGCACAAAGCTAAACTATGGCTATACTGGCATACATTCAACAATGGAAATTTCAGAGCATGGAAGGGTGGTGAGACAAAAGCTATCAGTTTTATGCTAGATGTGTGGTCATCTTCATCACAGCAGAGGTGTTTCCTCAGGAGAGAAACCCTGTGAGAAAATCTCTCTTAGTTAAGAGAGACCAGCTGCTCAAACAGCCCTGATATATGTGAAGACCTACAGGACCTGTAAGGAGCCATAAATAAAGAGAAATGTTATTTCAGAGGCAGTGTCATTACATTGTAAAAATTGTAATTGTAAAAAATTATTTATAGAAAACAATGTGCGCTATTAAGTTTTTTTTTCATTTTATTTAGTTTGATTCAGATTACCCATATTACGCAAAACTCCAGTTATTTGTGTGCATATCTGGGATACACATGTGCTGACAAAGAGTTGCTAAAGAGAAAAAACTGTGAAAGAAAGAAAAAAGTTAGAGAGAGACAGGGAGGAGAAGAGGCAGTCAGATACAGAGGTCAGAGGTTAAACATCGCCAGTCATGCTCCTCCCAGCCCATTTTACTTCACTATTGCAAGTCAAAAGCTCATGTTTTTGTTAATGCCGTATGGATTTACGCCTGGCTCTGCTTACTCAAATACACAATTGTTTAAAAGCACATAGTCCTTTAATCTGTGATGTGAAGAATATTTCAGGCAACAATTTCAGACAGAATCATTGGCCGTCAGGTAAACTCCACAATCCCTGAATGTTTTGACAGATTCCAAGGTTACACGGTTATTTTGATGGAGGCTGGAGCAAAATATTTTGATAAGAAGGCCTGAAAGATGAAATTAATGGCACATTGTGGAGGACCTGTCTTGTTCTCGGGTATTATGTGAGTATGTGCAAAAAGAAAAGGCTTAGTGCTGGTAATGTACCTCTGGCTTTTAACAGCCGACCCAATATGTTTCTTGTTGACTGGAACGTTTGGCCATGGCATGTTGAGTGTAGCTGAGTAAGAAAAGCCTTAATTCATAAATTTACGAATGAGAGTTGTCCGTAAGTGTCCCGAAGAGGTGTAAACAAAGCCACACATTCAACAAGGCTAATCTCCCCCATACAGTACAAGCTTCCATGCAATCTCCTGCTGGCACTGGAGAATTTACTCATCTGGATGGGATTGAAGAGTTTTCATCGAACGCCGCTATGTCACTAGGTTTACATACATGTTTATAGTACAAAGATATTCCGATGACAGGCCACTTAAAGTTTGGGTGTTGTACAAATTCCACACTATATTTTTCCGTAATTACATTCAAGTAGTCAGTAACATCATCTGTACACTCCAGTCTTAGCTGCGTTACACGCACTTTGGGTTTCACTTTATATTATGATGTTGATGTTACAATGGAATTATAGGACCATTTAGGTTCTTGGTTAATTTAATTGCCAACGTACACATGTTATAGTCAGTAAAAGTGTTACTACAATTATTTACAAATATTTGTATTATATTAAAACATTACTACCATTAATACAATGAAGGGCAGTTTGCAGGACATTCTGGTGCAACAAACTATGACAGACAGTGTTAAAAAACCTGGTTAAAAACTGGGAGCTAGGCTCTCTTTGGTTGCTATAAATTTATTTTGTTTCGTCACAGCTGTTGTACAAGCTAAGAAATTGCTAAGAAATGTTAAATGTTCCAAAATCCATTGATTATAACTGTCTGAATGAACATATACAAATCTTCTCTCAAACATGTATTTAAATAAACCAAAAACATTTTGGTCTGTTGAGGCATGTGTCTGAATTTCCCATGTGTTTGGCTATTTCATCTGGGTGAAGTGTCTGGACAGACACGAGACTTTTCCTACATTGCTAAGTTACCAGGATAAACAAATCTTGTTTCTTGTTCATTTACATTTAATCAGAAGATCCGCTATTTACACGTAAGTGGATGTATTATTCTAAAGACATCTAAACATCAAAAGCAAACATCTAAAGCAAACGATCATCCAGCCAATATGACTTTAATCTCATTAGTTTGTGTGCAGACTGAAATTTATCCCTGCAGTACAAACTGACCTTAGGAAAAACTCTGGCTCCAAAGAGATCCCATTACAGCTGTGAGCATGAAGTCTTGAATAATACAATAACACATTCACTTGCAGTCACTTTGTGTTTCCATATGGTGTTATATTGGGAACAAAAAAGGAGAATTCTGAAAGAAACAAAGACAGGGGAAAACTGTTGCACCACTGTTGCATGCAGTTTATTCTTAAAAAAATGCATCTCTTTGCACAATGTATGCACTACTGCTATAAACGCAATGCTGTGTCTGCGGCAACCACCACAACTTAGCACTAACTGGCCAACATTCAGCAGAATTCTTGGGTGTGTTTGTGCTGCTTTCTTGATGTGCTCAACTGCTTTAATAAAAAGGGCTGAAAATGCAGACAGCACATGCAAATAAACAATACTGGCAGTGGTTGCAAATAATTTTTATTGAACAACCCCCAAGTGTGCTACAGAGTTCACCCAGAGGGTAAACAGGTTTTTGTTAAGTAGTGTGCATTAGGTTAAACATAGGAGTTAGACACTGGTTCTGCTTGACCTGAGAACAAATCTCTTAAATGGTGAACCAAGGCATTTTTGAAAGCTTTACTTTTGAGTGATGAGAAGATCTTCACCCTTCAAAGCGCAGCAGGTTATGCGTGTCTAGTGTAAACACTGTCTGATTCTAATCTAAGATTAGAAGAGAAATGTCTTCCTAAAAGCAACATAAAATTTCCAGTAAGGAATACTTTCCAGCCCGTATCAAAGGCTCCGGAGAACCACAATTCATCAGCTGCCATTCAAAATGAGTATTTAGTCAGTCATGAGTCATTTAATATCGTGCTTCTTCATTTGTATCGAATACATCTTCATTTGCGTTGAAACAACTTGTTTGTGTAAACATTATGCCACCCCAAATGTAGCAAATGGCTTAAATAATAACAGTCTGGTCAGAACTGTTTGGGTTTATTTAAGACAACAAAAGCAGCAGATAAGTTTAAAAACGGAAAGCAGACAAATGTAATAACCTAAGTTTCCATTAGCATAAATTTGAGAGTGGCCTCTTTGATCTGCACTAAACACTCTGACTGTAAAGAGACATGACATTTTTCATGCACTATAATGGTGACTAAATAGTTATGTAGTTGCTCTCTAGAGCTTACTGTACAACAGGATGAGTAATGCACTGTGGCGGGGGTTTACGTAGTCATTACTAGAGAGGCTTTCCAATACTAGGTGGATACTTGATCTAATCGTTTATGGATTCGCTGTCAATGCACACAGTTTTGATTCAAGATTTTATTCATATAACAGAACTTCCCTGCATTAAAACAATGAAACCGGCTTTACAGAGCTGGCACTTTTATAGTAGTCAAAGCTGGTTAAGTAGTCTGGTGGTGTTTATTATCATTTACCAGCAGAACTTACCTCTTACTGGTAAGGTACTGGTTGACTTAAAACTGGTCAAACAGCATGGCATTTTTAGGTAAAGATGGCTAACCAAGAAGGTCTTGCTGGTCAAGCTAGTTTTTGCCAGTTGCCATAGTTTAAAGCCAGAAAGCAGCATCCAAAAACAACACTCCCATAGTGTTGTGAGGACTATTGTTGTTCAGTGTCTCAGATTTTCCTGCAAAACAATGATTGATTTAAAGTGAATGTTGTGAAAGAGACACAGAAGAAACACACCCATTTGTTTTGCTTAACACCACTCTGTAGCTCCCTTTGGTGTGAGAATACACTGATGCCATATTACAATGTGTGACAGCTTCTTTTAAACACTTCTTGCAGGACCCTGCTTTCTCAGCAGTGGGAGGGCACCGGCCGACAGCACTATAATGTTATAACCAGTGATAATGTCATACCGTACACACTGATAGGAGTTGGGAGGGGCTGTTCATGACTGCAGGAGTGTCCAGTGATGTAATCTGTCTCTACTCCTGGGATTTGCAAGTGTTCACACAGAAAACATTTTCCTAATATTTACATGCTATTAATACACTCCCAGATTTTGTTACATAAGCACATTCATATCATTGACTTAAGCGTCATAATCTACATTTAACGAAATACTTTATATGTTCTGAAAAATATGCAAAAACATAAAATATGTTCTGGCTAGCTGCAAGGACAGATGGTTACTTATTGGCCAAAGTCAAAAAGCTTAGGTATGTGGGGTGGAATTTCAGACTGAGATTTTATTGTGGGCGGTGCTAAAATTAAAGAAAATATACAGAAATAAGACAAAAACTAAACATTGCAGCAACCTGCACCTCATTGTGGTTTTAACTTAAATGTGGAAGTTTCATTTTGCTTAAATCTCATGTGTCATGTCAGGAATTATTACATCTGTTCGGTAATACAATGTTATTTTTATAAGTGTTCTAATCTTGACTTTTCAGGGCCCTTGCTTGGGTGGAAAACACTAAGGAGTTGTCATATGGCTACTGCAGGATTGGTGCTACTATCAGTAGCTATCTGCTGTACGGCCCTCCCTGTCCACTGGACCTGCCCTGTCTCCCCCGGCCCTGTGCTCGGCTTGTATCATTTCACTACAGGCCTGTGATTGATGGCTGGGAAACAGTGGTAATGTAGCCAGGCAGAAATGCTATTACTGCAGGATTCACACACCCCTACGAGATTCCAGCACGCCGGTGAGACGGAGCGTCAGAGCTGGAGCAAGAAAACGCCTGGAATTTACATTAATTCATGTTTAAAAGCACAGGGAGGGGAAGAAATACTCTGAGGAAGGCAGACACACAAACTCAACACCTCTCTCTCTCTCTCTCTCTTGAGGGATATCTTCACCTGGGACTCTCCCTTTTAAAACCTCTCTCTTTCTCAGAAAACCAAACTTTACAAATAAAGAGTGACGCACAACGAAAATTATGAGACCCAGAAATAAGGACTAGTGACCAATTAAACCGAGAAGGGGTTGGGCCTGACACAACAATTTAGTTCCAAATAAAATTAGAAAAATGTTAAAATACTTTAAGTATTTTAAAGTAAGTTTTTTACGGCTTACTGCTAACTGTGCAATGCAATGACAGACTCTTGGAATTCAGGCATCTCTTTTGATTGGTGGAACCATTGTAGTGTTTCATTGTAAATTAGCCATAACTTTGACTTACACAGTGTTACCATAATAATTCTGTTTCCCAATTTTTTGCATTTCAAATTTCCAATTTATATTAGGACAATCTAATTAATATGCTAGAAAGGAAAATGTGAACATTTATAAAGGACTCAACAAACAGCGTGTTATGACAAAGGCTAAACATATACTTAAACTAGTCTTTGCGTACAACATTATTATTATAGATTTTTAACCAAACATAGCCTTCTGGCATTTGTTTCTACTGCTCTCAGTCTAAGGTCTTCTCTTTCACTCACCCCCCACTGCCCTCAGGGATCCATTTAAAAGCACAAGATAAACACTTACTATTCATAAATAAGCTTTTAAGGTCTTTGCTTCTCATAAACTTGATGAAACTTCAGGGGCCAATGGGCAACATTACAGAATAAAGGTTAAGTGGTGACTGCACTGTTGTCACCTGTGGAGACACATCACAGAGCAAGATCATTATGGATGATGTATACCATTTACTTAACTACTAAATAAGTCCTTCCCCTTATGAATTAACACTTTGAAATGGATTTAAATGCTATCCAAAGGAAAGAATGTGTACAATACTAAAACAAAAGGGTTTTGATCACACCAAAAGGGGTGTGATTAAGCAACCAATTGTCTTTTGCTGTAGCTAAGCTTGAGTTGCCACTGGAATGGAATTTGGTTGTAACTAGTTTTTGTTTGTCTGGACACCCATAAGGTATCTTCAAGGTCTCCTAAAAGCCTCCATCAAACTTCTTGTACAGTGATTCATCAGCTAGAACTCAGAGATTGGGTTTGCAGCTCACCTAAATCTCGCACAGACCATTACTGTCAATGAGGTGAGATGTTTTGGCATTTGTTATTAGTTATGAGAGCTGAGTTTACTCCTAATGGCCAGTAACTGCAATGAATCAGTATGAGAGTGTCTCAGCTGGGAGAAACATTAATGATGACGATGGGTTTGGTGTTTCTTCTTCTGCTTCTGTGGTCTTCATGCCACTGCCTTCTTCAGAGGATCCACTCATTGATCTAAAACAATCAACTGCTAACTCTCTGTATGTGTCTGACAGTGTTTGCAATTAACACCTTAAAGTTATTTTACACCTTAGGACCGACCGCAACTAAAGTAATTCACACATTAGTTGTCTAAGAATTAAGAAACTGTGCTTAAGTTTGGGGATGTTTCTCCATGGTAATGTTTCTGTCATAACTGTAAAGTAGAAACAGCAGAATGTTTGTCCTCTCCACTCCCAGCTCAATCTGACTTTGATTAACCGCTCAGCCCATGGCGGGGTGGAAACTGACCCTTGAAGTGATGTCATTACAACCGGAGTGCTCCAGGTTGACCATCACATTTGAGGCGGAGTGCTGAGTCATTTGCTGCATGCTAGCGGAATGGTGAGTTTTCCATCAGGAATAGCGCAGGCGTTCGCAGAGTGCAGGCGTTTGTCTCCCAGCACTGGGAGCGCTGGCTGAGATCATGACGGGATGGAGTGGAACGTGTGCTGTATCTTTGGCTGAGCGAGAGGCGTAGAGAGTCCACCCTCATTTTGATCTGCTCACTGCTAGGGCCTCAAATTCACCATGTGTTCAGGCTAACACACACACACACACCTCGCCCCTGGAGAAATCTATTTCACCATATATCCTTAGGACTAGCTGGGCTGAACGATCACCACACACACACACTTCTGCTCTTAGTCTCACTTTTCATACGCTGGGATCTGTCTCTTACGGAACATGGCCCACCCAGGAGTGCAGCATACCCGCTTTATAATACATGTGTGTGTGTGTGTTTGTGTAGAGGTGGGCAGGTGGGTGTGTTTTTGTACAACTCATCTGTTTCTATAGGTGATTTGTTTTAAAATGAACATGTGCTTTGGGACGCAGCGTTGCATTCCATGTATGTCCACATACACTTGTGTGTGATTAGCTCTGCTGTTGTTCACACACTGAAAGAACACAGCTGTTCTCTCTCACCTCGTATCACTGCACATATCTGGCTCTCCCTTCACATTCTATTAGAGCTCACACAAATATCTGCCCTGGGTCTATTCTTCATATGTCTGTATTTCCAACAGGCACCTCTGAGCTCGCTCTGTGTCTGCCAGCTCCTCTCTCTTTCTCGGCATGCGTGTTAAACACATGCACCGACACAATCGATCAGCGTGCCAGTCAATTGATTTGACAGCCAGCATGAAAAGTACTCAGAAATGGTTTGTGGCAATCTAAGGCCAAATCAAGCTGTCATTGGGCTAGAAGTGAAGGTGGGAGACGGACACATCTCAGCGCTCGAACAAACGTGACTTATCTGTTTATTTAGACGGTCATTCATACCTGTCAAAGACTAATGTGCCTGATTCATTGCATTTCTTTGAATCTGTGCCAGATTAGCGATGTCTGGAAGAGATGAAAGAAAAAAATGTAGAGAATAAGAAAAAGTAGAGAATAAAATGATTGAGAAGCTTTCTTTCTTAAATCGAATGTTAACTTTAAAATTCAACTAAATGTAATATAGTAAATTTGTAAGTCATTTAGGCTATTTATCAACCCTACAGTTGCTGGCCCTAGGCTCTTATATCCACACTATTCCCCCATATGGCTTTGTCAGCGTAACTGCTTGAGGACCAAATTATCTGACAAAGCTCACTTACATTAATTAGCGTCAACAGAGTCTGCTCATATTTCAAAATGACAGATTCAACTAATTTTTGAAATGCATTATGCAATACAGACGTAACAGGCATCAGACCTTAGTCAGAGTAGACAGCATATTTGATGCCAATTAAAACAAAGCTGTGGGGATATATTCAGTCAGTTCAATATGTCATTCTGTTTCATGGTCTTATTTTCACAGTCCATGTTTTGAGTTTTTTTACTAGAAGACATCAACACTGTACACAATAGCACAAGATATTAAACAGTGTACAGCCACTCTTATAAGATTATATGTTATGTTATATGATCAAATACCTGCTGAAAAATTTTCTTTTTTACATTATAGTTTAGAATCATCACTTGTTTGTGAGTAAAAAAAGGAATGTGAACTCAGTAACATGTCTGGATACCTGCATAGCATTGTCCATTACAACACTGAAAGAGAGTCTATTGCCATGGTATCCATTATCCATTATATGTATCCACTAGCAACATCCTGTTAATTACAGCCCTAATGAAGCAGTTTCCCTGACGACGCCCCACCTCTCATCAGACAGCTGTGAGCAGACATCTCTGGCAGGAAGAGGCACAGATGCGCTCTGGTTTCAGGAAGGTAAAGACTATGTTTAATGTTAGTCTGGGAGGAGTACTCTGCCCCTGGGATAAAGCAGCTGTTTGCCCCTGTAAAAAGAAGTACAAAGTATTGTGAGGAATATATTCAAGAATGCAGAAGCTCATATGACCATACGAGATTGGTTGCTGGAAATTACAGTCGCAGAGATAATGACATTATCAACATCTGCAGAGCTCACACAAAACTGCACAGACATGTTTACGGCATGTGCCAGGAATCAACACACATTTACAGCCCTGCTTTACTGTTTATTGCATAACAGACTCTTTTGAATTAAGTGCAACATATCAGTTCAGTTCAAGTCTATGGGAGTACAATTGATCTACAATAAGTCAAAAATATTTTAACAAATATTTATTTGGTATTTCTGAAATATTTTAACAAAATGTACTAATAGCATTTCAAAATATTTTAGAAACAAATGACTCTGTACAAATAAACATTGTGTGAAACGAAACCCCACACATTACACAGTGTTTACGTCCCAGAACTGTTATTAATGACTTGAGTGTCTATCAAGATAAAAATAACATTGTAACATTCTGTTGTCCTGTAAGCTTTTAGATAAGAAGCAAGTCTGAAACCATTTCAGGTCATTGCAAAGATTTTTAACTGCTCCAGCAAACCTGCGGTCTCAAATGTCAAGTAAAACAAGTGCTGAGAGAGTTACGTAGACAGATAGAAGTGAAAGTGTACGAGTGTAGTCTTGTCACACACCGCTTCAAGGGGTTACCTTTTCCTTGTTTTCTTACCTATTATATTTATTATAACTGATGCATGTTGTACAAAAAATAGGAAATAATGGGAACTACTATGAATAAAGTTGACAAGTCCTTAACAAGTTTATCATAAAGGGGGCAATTAGGTGTGCCGACAACACTGCATCCCTTATCTATTACCTTTATCACTGTTTTTTCACCGATGGAGAGTTAACTTCGGTGCTCAGGAACTCTGCTTTAACAAGACCCCTGAACGAGGAGAAAAGACTATCACAGAGTCAGAAGTGTGCGTGGTGTCATGTTAGACTAATCTGTGGAATTTACGAGCTTCTTTCAAGTGCTGACCAGAGAGCAAAGTCTCATGGGATTTAAAAGCTGCGTGGTCTCACCCAGGGTCTCGGAAAGGTGAGTTAATATTAGATTCAACAACTAAACCGCGGTCGCCCTGTTTAACCCCTTTGAATTTAAACATTCACAACTCATTATAAATGAACTGGGTTTTGTAAACATGTCAGAGACTTCAGAAGAAAGAATGGATTACAGCACTGGATAATTTACATCTGACGCTTTGTCTGACTCCTCTTGTTATTTTCACGGTTTAAAAGGTTTTTTGTTTTAGAGTGAGGTCACCCGCATACTCAAAGGGCCGAAAAAACCCTCACCTGTTGCAAATAGTAACAGATGAGAAACATGAGTTTGGTTTCACGGTTTGGATTCAGGGTGAGGTCTCTATAGAGGTGACAGTGGGGCCATATGTGTACGTTTTAAAACCACAATCAAAAAACCGCTGGTCCTAATTGGTTATACTAGTGGCCTATTAACTGTTTTTTAAGGCGTTAGCATTTGCACAGATTTAGGGATTTAAAACCACATGCAACAGAACTATTCACTGCTGCAATCACTGGATCTTCCATAACTTACATGTCAAGCCTAGATAGGTCCAGTTGTTTTACAATTTGCATTGCTGCCTTTCATAATGCTTGCATTAGTGTAGAAAAATACCTCTGTGTACAGTTCCCACAGTCTTGCTGTGCTGCATGACACCAAACATGCGTCAAAGGACTGCATCAGAGCTCACTTAAGCCCGTGTTCAGCCCAACTGCACCTGTGTGGTATCTGAACTGTGAAATTTTTCTATTCCCTGTGTTCTCTTCTACAACACATACGATTTATAACAAGAGGAGCTAAAGATTTCACATGTGTGAGTATGAGGTAAGCATTGCATGCATGCGAGTTGGTCTGAAATATTCCCGAAGCTTACAACAAAATAAAAAATGTGTGTGTGTGTATACAAAAGAGAGAGATGCAGAGGTTTGAATATTTGAATCTGAATATATGAACAGAGGTTTAAAAAGAGAGCGTAAGTACAAATCAGGAAAGCTTTAAACATTGTGTTCTGTGTGAGTAAATGTGCGTTGATTCTCATAGTTTAGGGTAAAGCAGAGAATTGCATGCGCACGCAAGGAAGATCTGTGTCTGTGTTTGTCCGTGTGTTTGTTCATGGGGGTAATTTACCAAATTTATAGGCATACAGGTATCTTCAAAATCAGTCCTAAGTCCTCAGCCATGTCGAGGGTGCATTATCTGAACTGATGTATAACGATACCTACAACAGCAAATTTGGTCATTTAGAGTGAGAGAACAGGACAATTAGAGAAAAGGAGAGAGAGGGAGAGACAGACACAGATAAGAAGACAACAAAAATTGTCTATGAAAGGAAAAGGCATTTGTATATATCTTATGCCTTTGAAAAATGTCCAACTTCCAGTGATAACATTGTTTGATATGGGCAATAAATTTTTAATGTTCCAAGTCACTGTTCACTGGACTTACCAGGGGGTACCTCGATTTAACTTGAATAATACAGTACCTAGCCCTACTGCTACTACCCAAGCCTAACAGAAAACTTTAAGCATTCAAATTACAATACAAGATTAAAATATTAGCATTCAAATCTGTCCAGTCCAACTGTTTTGATCTTCACAAATCAATTGACTTCTCTTGATTCACTGTGTTGAAAGCAAATGGAGAATCCCTCTGAAAGGCACCTGCTCTGCACTGCCCCCTGCTGTTAAAAATAGATACTAACTTTCTCCTTTTATTTTAAAGACACCCTGACCGTGAGATCAGTGCTTTTAAGGAACACACATTCCCATAAACTTTGCTTTCTCAGTCCATGTTTGGCTAATGTTTTCAATTCATTTACTATACTGGAAACTTAACTCAACCCAAAACTAACTCACTTGACTAACTTACATAACGGGGACAATTTAAAGCACACAAATAACATTGGATTACAACACAATGGAATCAGTGATTAGATCACAGACATTTAGCGCCATCCCGGTGGGCTGAACAATTTGGAGGAAGACTCAATGAGGTCACTGTGCATCTTAGAGATGATTAACACTTACAGTAGAGGTAAAATATTGACACATAGATCAGGTGTTATCAAAACTGAAGCACATCCAACACCATTGGCAAGCACAGCAGTTCTATCCCAGACGGTTTGGCTGCCCCCACTGGAGTAATTCAAACTTTAATTGCTGCTCAGACAATGATGTGTCCAGGAGGGTCTTTCCCTTAGCTTCTCTCTAAAGGCCATTTCAGAAACCAAACCAGACAAGAAGCAAAAATGGAAGTAAGCTTGTCACTATTAACTCCCTTCCCTGCTTAAAACTAATCAAGAATGTTTTAGTACTGCTATAAATACAGAGCTCAGGAGGTCAGAGGTCAAACAAAGTTTGCAACAATATCGATCCCACATTTCTTTGGCTCCCCATTTACCTTGTCATCTTTTAACTTAATGGGTTTACCTCGATAAATTGCCCAGCATAACCTTCTGTTCCTTTGTAGGCGTTTGAACTGCTGGGTATGTCTCAACCTAGTTGAACCCTTCACACATACCTGTAACTGATTGAACCAAACAGACTAGTCAAATGGGAAATCAATGTCAGGTCAAACATAGCCCAGAGACTGCAGTGCTTGCTGTTATCAAAATCCTGGCTCTCTGATCAACGCCATAAAGCACACTTAAACCTTTATGTGTGAAGATCATAAGGCTCTTCTGGATAGAATTTGTGATTTTGTTTTTTATTACAATGTATTAATTTATATAGTTTTACATAGTTTTTGCATTGACTGAACTTGCATTGCATTTGCATTCACTGAACATTAACTCTTATGGTAGTTGAAGAAAACAGAACTACACATTATCGTACCACTGAGAGATCTGAAAATCATTCATTACAACTACAACCTTTATTCTGTGTCTGTTTTTTAATCCTGAGATAATGTCTGAGATTGTTGCATGACTTGTTTCCAACGCCCTATCTGTACTAAATACAACCTGTCAACACACCTTAAAGTTGCATAAACAATGAGAAAATATTGAAATGAAAATGAAACTGCATGACAGATAAGTGAAATAAAGTGTTACTGTAATATGTGTTCTGCTTTAGCAGCCACTGCCTCATGTCTGAATCCAAGCAACCTTTTGCCTGATAGAGAGAAGCCAACGGCACATCTACTTTCAATCAAAGCAAAGGGTGACGTCAAAAGGAGCGTCCCCATCCCTGATGGGTGATAGCTGCCCTGGCTAACTATGTGGTCTTTGTTTTTTTTTGCCCTCCAGTCATTTTTCTGCTCAGTTGATGAACAAATCAGAGTTAATTGTTGCAAGAAAAGAAGAGGTCATCAGTCAGGGTAATTTAGAGGAAAATTAGGTTCCGCTTAAAATGACCTCACCACTGTGGTCAGAATTCCTTTTCCCTCCTCCTCGGGCAGGGATGATGGTTCTTCTCTGGCCAAATCCTGCACATGTGTCTATATGGGAGGTAGACACTTAGATTAAAATAGGGGTCAATGACCAGGAAAGACTCTGCAAAGTGCTTCATCAGTTTTATCCTGTTCAACTGACTGGCCAACTTACATTCATCGATAGCTCAGGGGGCTAATAGATCAGTCAGTGACGGTCTGTGTATATCAGGCTTTTGTGTCATTCATCACATTACAACGAAATCTACTGGATTTCTAACGTGACCTTTGAACCCTTGTTCTCATCTCAGTGGGGCTCCCCCGTTTGCAATGTGGTCCAGCTCTCTCCTGATTGCTGCCTGGATTAGAGCTATGAGGGGAAAGAATTCCACGTGCTGTTCGCCTCTCACAGGCTGATGTCCTTTAATCTCACTTTTACTTTGATCCACCCACTGATCAGGACCTGCAGGAAAATTATAGACCTTCCACTCACTCACAAATCTTTAGTTGGCTCATGAGTTTGCCAACATACCAGTCACACAGTGCCACAACACCAACAGCCTTAGAGCGATCAGACAATGACCTAAACCACCTGCACTTGCTTTGAGAAACACAAGCACTTTTTTCCAGTTACACCCTATAAAAATCACAATGGTCAGGTGAAATAATGTTGAGATGAAATAATGTTGTCCATGCGGAAGGATGTTAATAAATAGTTTTTACAGATAAAAGTAATACACATATATGCAACACATGAATATGAATATGAGATCTGTGTTCCCACATCAAGTGTTCTCTGCTATGTTTTCAAATCTACCATATGTCGCAAACAAACATATGTCAATATATATAAACTACAAATGGGAACACTTTTACAATAATGTTTCATTTGTAAACGGTAGTTAATGCCATTTATTATCTGTTTATGTTAGCTTATTATGCATTTTGATTTTTATTATTAAGTATTAGTAAATGTTCAAATTAATTACATTAACAGTATTAATCAATAACCTTAAATTAATACAGTAGTTGAAGTATTATGAAGTTAATTGTTTATTCATTTGAACTAAGGCACTTTACTTGTAAAGGCAGCTCTTTGATGTTGTCTGGAACACATCAGAACAAATTAGCACTTGCACCACAAACACATCCAAGTCACATGCCTCCAAATGTGGTCTGAATGATGGAATCACAACATGTCTTGGACTCAGTTTACACGTGTATTTACCTCTGTCCACTTGTGACTGGATCTGCCAAAACAGATCTTAATACCAAGCGTAAACAGGGCCTTTGTTTCACCATTGAGAAAGAGTCTGAGTGGTTTGAACTTCCTTGACCCTGACATGAATTCAAACAATGCTGGGTTTTGAAAGTCAGAGCTGAGGTGATGGGATGGTGGGCGTATAATGAGGGGGTTGCCAGTGTTTGGGGTGAGGGAGGGACAAACCCTTGCACAATTTCATCCTCTTTTTTTAGAATACATTTCAACACACCAGTGTAAACTGCCCGAGTCCACAGCTAATTTCATCTTCACTCCTCCAGTAAAGAAACAAAAACACACTGTTAATTTCTGGAACAAGCTGACAAACACACTAATGCAACCATAACCATCAAAACAAGCAGACAATAGTGTCACGCATATATTAAATTCATGATTGTCTACACAGGTCTACATTGGGTTGGGTGCCAAATATTTCACAAATCAGCCTCGGCACTCAGGTTTAATGAAAGTAAACAGTTGCAAAGCAATGCAGTAATTAATAACACCCTTGCTTTTTCTACAGTAAAGATATGTCAAACAGTGGGGACCTGGTAAAGCAGATTACCGAAGATTTGCAACACTTTAGGATTACTCAAGAATGCCTGACTTTGATCTCTTTGCACTTAGCCTTTGATTCAGAGTAATTATTTAAAGGAGTACGTTTTTTCCCCACCAGCACAATGATGAATGGCTCTAATGATTTCTTAATTTTAGGCAGCGAGACAACCTTATCTCTGTGTGTATGTGCCCCAGTCTGTGATTTTTGCTTGGTTTGTCTGCCACATTTTCTATTGAGGTGAAGATATATTTGCCCATGAATTTATGTCTTTATTTTTAAATTGAATTTCACAGAGCAGATATAATTCTTGAGCTTGATCTGTGTCCTCCCTATTTCAAGTATTCTCACCTGCATCGTCTCTTTGCTGTGCTTGAGGAGAAAGAGCTCATAAGTCAAGCTGAATAAGTATTATCATGCACTGCTATGAAATTACGCTCTAGTTAAAAATAATCCTGTATCTGAATGAAGCTTTTTTCTATTTGAGGATTTTAAGTAGATACTAGATTCTTAACATTGTATACATTTCATTAATATGTGTGTTTCCTGGGAATCAAACCCATGACCTTTATGCTGCTAACACAATGCTCCACCGACTAAGTTTTTACTTACAAAGTGATTAATTTGAAAGGCCGTTCCATGATAAATAACTTTGTAAGCCTCTTGGTAACAACATCTGTTCCATAAAACGATATAGAAAAGGTGACTTAATTATTTGTTCAAAAAGGATTATCTGAATCCTATGTGACTCAGGAGCCAGCATCCAAGTTAGAAAAAATTTTTCACTTTCTGTCTGTCTGTCTTTCTGCCTATCTGTCTCCTACATAGCCAAGGACAGCCCAGTAACATTGCATGCTACCAACAAAAAGATGAAACCCGAAGATGAAAGAATGCCTGCATGTCGGTTGAAAAAAGACCAGACAGAATACAGTCTCCACAACAATCCTCTCCTTAATGTAGCACGGGGTATAAGGGTGCGTCTGCCTTTTTTGTAACTCTATCACAGCTGTCCTCAAGAGGCAAAGCATAACTCTGAATGAACATAACTGAATCTTCAAAGACAGCCACTATCTTCCTCTGCCAGCTTGCTACATGTTTCGCGGGCGTCTCATGGGCGGTCAAGTTCTCTGATTAGCGTTTATCGGGTGCTGGCGTCTCTCGTGTCATTGTGGGCTGTGGGGTGAGCCCTTCCGACTGTTTAAGATGGCCTAGTGGGTCCATATTTGCCAAGGATGCTACCTCTTGCCAGCTTCAGGGTTTGAGTTGCACCCGTATACTCCCAAACAACCATGACAGATAAGAACAAAGTAACTTCCAGCAAGTCAGTAATTACAACGGAAACACATTATGCTCTATGGTTAAACCTTAACCCAGTTTATCAAGGGCTCCAAAACATGCAATTTTGCTCCCTCTATCTTTGTTGACTCGTTCATTACCATGTATAAATGAATGAAAGCATATACAGTAATAATACAACCTACTATATATGTAAATAGTAAATGTAAATATATAATGTAAGATGTAAATACAATCACTTTGTAATTATCACAGTAACACAGTTTAAACACCTTTATGGGAAAAAAATGGGAGTGCATGTAATGTAATTGCTTTAAAAAAAATTGAAATATGAAACAAGAAATTAATCAACATTAATAACTTGCTCGCCCAAATTTAAACAACCTCTGACCCTCAAAAAAAAAATCTACAAATACATAATACTAAAATGTACATAACAATATTATTTAGAGTTTTGTACCATGTCATTCTGGTGCCTGTTCCACCCAAAACAATAGTGAAACCCCCTGAACTCTTGGGAATGTTACAGCATGGCATCTGTGAGATTTCTTCCAGGAGAACCCTGTTCCTGCTGTATCAGTCTTAACACCTGTGTAAGGTACTTCTCCTTTTAAATATACTTTATATTGGGCCCGGTCCAGAATGAGCCACTTCTGAAGGAATGTGAAGCTGTGCCAGGCTAGCACCGCAGCTGCTCCTCTGAACAAACAGGAGTTTCGGGCGTGAATGCCACGCCAGTTCATCCGAGACCAAAAAGCTCAGTCTTTAGCTGACAACTACCCCAGACATGTCATTGATTAAACTAAAAGACTTATTAAGAACCCAAGTTTTTTAAAATCACACAGAATTAGGGGCTTTGGTTTTAATTAAATAGATAATATAATCTTACCAGTATTTCTGCATGCAGAGGTCATTTTGGGTTCTGCTATTGAATGTGCCACTCAAACTTCAAACCAGCGAGAGATGGCTCCAAGATGGATCCCTAATCTTTGCTGTGAAGCTAAGAGTACAGCTTTGCTTCAATCTACCTGTGGAGAGCTGAAAACAGCCAACATATAATAACCAACATCTATGTACTGATATTGACAAGCAACATTGTAGCCCCGTCAGTTATATATTATTTATTAAATGTCTACATAACACAATTACTTCAGTAATCACAGAGTCAACCATGTTTGATGTAGATGATCTTACCCTGCAAACCTTGTTGTCACCATTTCTGTCCCTCTGTACGGCATCTCCAAAGCAGTGACGTATATGATCAGAAACCAGTCACAAATATAACAACACATTTTAAAAAATCTTTGTGGGGATAGTTGGCTCTTAAATCCTAAGAATAGAAAACCATTAAGGGTGTCCCCAGCTTAAAAAATGTCTGGATAGCTGAGTAAAGCTCCACTTTCATTCCTCCAACTTAACCAGTTGAGTCTGGTCTGCTTGCAATCAACCACACTCTGTGAATGACAGCAACGTGACATTTAAAAGCCTTCAACCCCCTACTCTGGGCATGGTTCCAACCCGTCTTGACAGATTCCCTGTCTTTACTGCAGTCAGTTTTACACCTGATAGGACCACCTGAGCGAGTGAGATGCCCAGAGGCTGAAATCAGAGAGGGTCATTGTGTGTACCCTGCCCCAATCTGCTCTGCTTTGTTACCATTAAAACAGAACACACACATATTCTGTAGTGTAGTCCTGTGGGGTTCCATAATACGATTCCCAGATAAGTATTCCTAAAAAGGACAAGTTTTGAACATTTTGATGGAACTTACTAATTTCTATGTTTTCAAACATTTTAACTGAAACATTTTGCTTTTACAATCACTTGGCAATTTCCTACAGGAATCAGAATTTGTTCTGAGTAGATTTAGGGCTGGAAATAAGTGGGAGAGTTAATCTCAAGGGACAAAGGAGTCCAGGAGGATTTCCATCTTTTATCCAAGTAACAACCTCTTAATGCTATGCACATAATATACAAATACAGTAAGATTTCCTGAATCTATGGTTTATAAAATTCAATATGTGCCCAGCTAGGGTTCTCCCAAGTGAATCTTTGCCATTTTCACCACTGGATAGACTGCATGAAAAAATAATACGTTTAAATAAAATTAGTTTATTTTATTTAACCAGTATTTATTTTACTCATATCGTTGAATGTTTTCCATTACACCAAAAGGTACTTTAAATTAATTAGATATTAGAGTACAAAGACAAATAAATGCAATTCATTAAAACAGAGACAACGGCCTATGTTCCTGATTTTAGAGCCTGCATTTCTTCAGTTCTGCAGTTCTTGTGTGGAACTGCATTCATATTATGCTCTTAAAAACCATTCATTCAGTATTATTGCTTATATTGTCTGATTAGGTTTAAAACAAGTACCGGGAACAAAAAGAGCATATATTTTGTTAGTTGTTTTGGTTAGTACATCTCTGCTTGCAACAAAAAAATAACAACATATGAAGCTAGCCTTCCCTTCAGAGCTAGTTCAGACGGATTCAGACTGTACCAGACAAGGTATGTTGGAACACCCAAATTATTGGAATCATGCCAGTCATTAGTGATACAGACAAGGGCAGTGAGTCTATGTGAACTGTAGTTATGAAATGATACATTTTCAGCTGCCCAGAAACTTTCCAACTTCTGCTTTAGCTCCCTCTAGTGGTGAGAATTTCTAACTGTTTTCTCACATAATTGTTGTTAGGTCTGTTCTTCACTGTGTACTCTCACAGAAATATCTCCACTCCTCATTCATTTTTTTCAACAAAATATGTGTGGCAATAAACTGTGCAGATTAGGAGTTAATGAAATTCTGTGCCCCCTGACTACAAACTTCTGTATTTACAAAACAGTTTGCTCACAGTGGGAAATAAAACATAATGATTAAAAAACATTTTGGTGTAACAAATATCCCTATTTCTATACAAGAAGAAAACAAAGCGATGTTATTTACTGTTATGTATAAGGAATCATTACCGTCACAACATTAATTTCAGTTCCGGAATACATTCCGGAATACAATTGTTCAGATGCCAGATAATTACTCCATTTGCGTTGAGAGAAGAACAATTACTATTATTATTTAAGCACAAACAATGAGATACAGTGATTTTACCATGGCCCTCCAGTGCATTTTTGGTCTAAATAAGATAAGTACTATTCATACTATCCATAAACCCATAGCCAACAATTGCCTGTTTAATAACAAAGTAAACAATTCTTCCACCATAGTATAGTTCACTAGCCTAACTGTTTATACAGCTTGATGTAGACAGAGGTGTGTCTATCATACAACTGCTTTGAGCAGAGCTTGTCCAATCAGAATTCAGAGTTTTATCCATTGTAGAAAATAACAACAACAACAAAATTCTCCTGAAATACCCTGTTCTTCCCATAAGAGACATTTTGTGTTTTTATGGCTGTCGTCAGCACTCTGGCTGGTGATCAGGGCTTGGAGGGGGTTGTCTTCATTAGCTTGCCACTTGGCAGCTAATTGCTAGAGCAAGCAAAAACAAAAGCTCGGTGTCCGTCCCTACATGCTCTGATTGCTCTGGGATAGGGGGAGGCAAAAGTCTGTGTACCCCAAACAGAGGGCCTCACACTGGTCTGACTTGGCCAGTACACCCTATAGATGTTTGTTGATGGAGCTCTGGGTAAACAGGTCTAAGCTAAGGCCACTGAAAAGAGCTGATAGTCATCACTTGTTTGCTAATTTTTCTATTTTTTACCAATAGGGGAAATTAAAAAAATACCTTAATAAATGGAGGAAAAGCATCCTTAACTATTGTTTTAGAATTCCTTTTGCAGTTACTTTAGTTTATTTTACCGACCAAGTGTGGGTTTTTACACACTTTACACAACAGAAAGGCAAACAAAGCAGGTTTTATGAGGTTGATTGTTTGCACTTATCAATCTGCAATCAGCTTCAGTTGACAGATAAGTAGACCATATAGTACAGCATTACAAAGGCAGTATTAGTTTAAATAAGGGGAAAACAATATACGGATGGCACTTTGTTCTGTGCATTTTCTTTTAAATAATAAATTAAATAAAAGTGAACTCAAAACTAGAGTATCTAGTATCTAAAACATTGTAAATTCTAACTACATATTAGGATGAGATTCAATCAATGTACAAGCTATCCACAGAATGTCAGGCAATTGTACCTGAACCCCTAATTTTGACTATAAAGCTCATACAAAATAGTTTTGATTTACTGACGTCCTACTGGAGATATGGCCACACCCCAAGCTGCAGCCACAACACTGTAAACAATATGTCAGCACTTCAAATGTGAAGTCATTAAGGAATTGCTATACTTCACAAGTAAGTCTAAACACCAAAACAAATATTTCGGGCTGCAGTACGATTGCAGGCCGTTTACTTGTTTCTCAACATTAATACACTACATTACTGTGAATGGGGACATCTAGTGGGCATAATACAATAACACAATACAATTTTAATCGTGAATGGGTTGCTCGTCACAGTTGTTAGGAATAGTCCGGATTAGACGTAAACTCCCTAGACAACATCTGTGACACCATGTCAGTTTGTGTGTGTGTGTGTGTGTGTGTGTGTGTGTGTGTGTGTGTGTGTGTGTGAGAGAGAGAGAGAGAGAGAGAGAGAGAGAGAGAGAGAGAGAGAGAGAGAGAGA
>JBAJNP010000396.1:0-76281 GCA_036877545.1 Yasuhikotakia modesta | reverse complement strand
GAGAGAGAGAGAGAGAGAGAGAGAGAGAGAGAGAGAGAGAGCAGGAGCTCCCCCGTCTCTCACCCACTCTCCCGTTACCCGGAAGTATGCAGAATTCCCAAAGATGGCGGAACAAGGTCCGATGGCGATAGCTATGCGGCTAAGAAATCAGATGCAGAACGTCTATAAGCTAGACCCTCTGAGGAACGAGGTGAGTAAAGCGCGGGAAAAGCTATTTAAGCGTTCAACTTTCGCCGCGTGCGTTCCGCTATATATATACGAGCGCGCGAAAGCGAGAGAAGAGCGATCTGTGGCGCGAAAGCCAAGAGATGGAGCGCGAGACCGTGAGGTGTGTCTGCGCAGGCGTGAGTATTACGAGGGCTCGATCCACTGCGTGGTTGTGTTGTGTTTTTGTTTCCAAACCCGAGGTCAAATTAGAACCAGTGTTATCTTAAGCCCTGTGTATTTCCTTTAAAGTTTATGTTTCAATTAAAACAAGCTGTCTAGTTTTGTCTCTTGATATTCCACATGTTTGTTAATCAGCGGTGGCCCAGTCGAGCGAACAAGTGCATCATATGACCGCTGCCGCATGCACTGTTCACAATACATGGTGCGCTGAATGGCAGAAAACACTTCGTTATTTGAGAATACAGTCACTGGATACAGTATGACTTACCTCGGCATAGAGCTGATGATTTAAATGGTTCAGGTCAATGTAACCAATACTTTCTCGAAACGCTGGTTAACCAGTTCATTACTCGCTTGTACACGCTGGCAAAGAAGTCAGTAGGTAACACCTGACTTCTGTCCTGATTTAAAGTAAAGCGCCCCTGACCCGCTTCGGTCAAGTGCTACTGTTTGTTCGAAGCTCGAAAGCACTTCCGAAAAAGTTTTAAATGAATTAAAAAAATTCATTTTTTTGCTATTTTAACAAGCACTCGATTCGTGGAAATGATCATAGAAGGGGATATTAGACGTTTTAATGGATTTGCCTTGGTTATCGGAACATCGCGGTGCCAGTAACATAATTATGTTTTTTGCGCATTATAACATTAAATACAGTTTATTGAAAATGAATATATGCAGCATATCAAGGGCATCATGCACCTGTTTTTTCCGCTAGTGGTACTCCTGGCTCACAAATGTTACTCCCCACAAGCAGAAAGCGAGAGACGGATGTAACTCTGATGGAGTCTTTTACAGTGGCTTATACAATCTCACATGTTCATGCTTCTTTTCTGTTTATAACCACAGGAAGAAGTTAAAATAAAAATAAAGGACCTAAATGAACACATTGTGTGCTACCTGTGTGCCGGATACTTTATTGATGCAACCACCATCACAGAATGTCTTCATACATGTAAGTGTCATACAGCTGTACCCCTCTCACATTATAACCCTATGAAATTAACATCAGCCAGTTCAGAATTATTAACCTATGCACCCTATCATACCCTAACTGCTATACTAAATAATATACATTTTCGTTTCTTGCAGTTTGTAAGAGTTGCATTGTAAAGTATCTCCAGACTAGCAAGTATTGTCCAATGTGTAACATCAAAATTCATGAAACACAGCCGCTTCTGAACCTAAAGCTGGACAGAGTCATGCAGGACATTGTCTACAAAATTGTACCAGGTCTACAAGAAAGTACGTACAATAAACAGGATTGTTTGAACTTTGTTGCGGTCAAGCATGGTTAAACATCCATCTCTTCTCTCAGGTGAAGACAAAAGAATTAAGGAATTCTATCAGTCGCGGGGTCTTGAGCGCATCATACAGCCATCTGGAGATGGTAAACAACAAAAACACTGGCGTTATTATTTATTACTTTTGTAAACTTGATCTTTTGATTGGTCACAGTTCGTCACAGAGTTGTGTAAATGTGTATATTTGTTTGCTATAGATTTGGTTCCAGATAATACAGGATTACCCTACACAAGCTTTGATCACTCTAAAGCTCATTTCTACAGATATGATGAGCAGGTCTCTCTCTGTTTGGAAAGGCAAAGGTGGGTCAGCGATAATACTGTTGTTTTTGTGTGTAACGATTGTTCTTCACAGAGACAAAGGCATCAAAAGTAGACCTTTAAAACCAGAAAGTCATTGTTGTTATACCCATATTAAACATATACTCCATATAAACATATTAAACATAAAACAGTGTTTTTACATTTTAATATTGTGACAATTAGGGGTTGTTATCAACTTTTTCATTCAGTGTTTTTTTCTGGATGGAGGTGCGTTTGCTTTACTGCAGTTAATAAAAGCACAGTGTGATGTCATCACTGTTGTTGGTTCAGTGGTGTTTCTGAAACTTGACATGAGACAGAAGTATTGAACAATAATGATTTTAATGCTAAACACATTATAACCTGCTGGTTAACATTCCTTATTAACAGATTAGACAGATAGATCTAGTAACATTTCCTTTAAACATGAAAAAGAATTAACTAAACATTTTGATTTGTGAATGCCTGCAGTGAGTCTCTATGCTGATTTTCTTTTATTTCTGCTTTAACAGCTCTTCATTTTCTGGAAAAGACAAAAATAAATTAATGTTACAGGTAAGACAACAGGAAGAATAAATGCTAATGGAGTGTGATAGTGTAATAAGGAATGTAAAAGAAATAGTAAGCAAACATTGTTTTACATTTACTAAGAGGTTTATGAGATTTGTTTTAGGATTTAAGTAATTTCTTTCATGTTTCTTCAGCAGAAATTTGTGCGATGCTCTGTTAGGGCTGAGGTACGGCACCTAAGGAAGGTGTTATGCCATCGACTCAACGTGGAAAAACATCAGGTCTGACTCCATCAGGTTTCAATCCATTGTTTTTCTTATATTACCTGTACACCATATGTGTGACAGTACAAAGAGAAAAACAAGATTACTCCTAATTTAAGGAAAGTAGTTGTCTAAACTCCCTTTATTTCACAATTCACCTTCGGCTGACACATGTATCTTGTTTTTTTATAACGGGGTCACATAGGTTTTCCAATTCCTTTAAAAATATGTAGAAGATATCCAAAAATCACCCAGTTTAGACTTGGTTATGAGAGTCAAAAACATTAATAATTACTTTAAATGGCATAAATCAGCTGTTTCTTTGTTACATTTATTTAGAATTTGGTGTCTTTAAAAGATAGAAACTACATTCAAACCCTCATTTGTTCCCTCACTAATACATCTGATGTTGTATCTTTGTGCTGCAGGTCCAGATGTTATTTAATAATGAAAATCTACCAGATCACATGACCATGAAGCGTCTCTGGCTTTCTCACTGGTTTGGAAAGGTATTACAATCTCCAGCTAATTTCATACTGCATTCTTTCACATAATAGCCTGATAGTTATTCCTTTAGGTGGGATCTTCATTTCTCTAGCATGCTAGCGATTTACATTGTTCTGTTCTCTGAGGAAGTACACACACACAGATTTAAGATTTATTGGGACAGGGAAAAGCCATATGCCTGATGTCGCCTTGTGGTCTGAACAATGGAACTGTTGTGCTATTCTCCATATTGCTTTATACAACATGTCTTGCTCATGCATTGCCTTGATCGGGTTTGTGGGGCGTTCCAAGTACTGTGAGAATTTAGCCCAAGTTGGTTCTTTGTTTTTATGCCTTGTATGTTTTAATGCGTGATATGTGAGTTTCTACCCACATTGTCTATTTAGTGTCAAGGTGATTAGCTTGTCAACAAATGCTGCTCTGAAAGTCTGTTGATAATTTAAGCATTTATTTATTGTCTGTGTTTTTTTTTTCTTGTCTCCCTCTCTGTTAGGCACAACCGCTGGTGCTCCATTATGCCATAAAAGACAAGCGAATGAGATAGAATTGTGTAAAATTTAAATTGGTGTAAATATTTTGTATTTCACATATTATATTTTAATAGCTTTCTGTGCATATATTCTTATTTTTTTGTTTTGTATTTTTGAAAATAAATTTTATGTGGTAAAATGTTGTCTTTTAATCATTCAATAACTGAAAAAATTAACATGTGAATTTATTGTGATTTAAGCCTATTCTAAGGGGAAAATGTAATTTTTTACGCTGGTGATTTCAAATGTAAACCACAAGAGGGCAGTGTTGGTTTTGAGAGCACCACCAACGTCTATCATTTTATTCACTTTCTTGTCAAAGACATTTATCTCGGCTTATTTAAGTTCTCGAAATAGGCAAGATTTCTTGTAACAATTTCGCTTTCATATTTGTTAAGAGATACAATACAGTAGTTATACTTTTAAAACCGGTTTATTGTCGCTGCGTTCAACCTTTGGTTGTTATTTTACAAATTTGACAGCTCCATGTAACTTATTTTTTAGCCCTAGATTTTACAATTATAAATGTGTAGCTTCACACTTGATTCAAAAATCAGTTTTGAGAAAAATACTAATACCATTTAAATTAACACGATACAATGGAAAATTTCAATTCGCAACAAGATGAGAAATTATTTAACAGCGCAAAACTGACCTTCTTTCTCATAGACGTTATAATAATAAACACAAACATTACAATTAGATGTACCAGCTTTGTATTTTACAATGAAATAATATACAATATTAATGATAACAATCTAAAACAAAAATGATAGCAACTTTATTTCATATTTGGGATAATGGTGTACTAAATATATTTTAATGTATATATTAAAATACATTTTGAAAGTATACATTACTTTCATATTTTTCCTTTTTGCCTTTATTTTAATGAGTCTATAAATAATAACAGGGGGACCTGATTTAGCTATCGTCTTGTCTTTGACAAATATCTATTGCACAACACAATGCGCTTTACAAAGTCTGTTCATAACCTTAACTATATTAAATCGCATCTTTAAAATAGAGAAATATTTCCTATTGCAAATCATTGCAGTAATTATAAAAAGAGAAAATGTGTTATGTACAGAAGCAATCTGCTTTGTCATCTTTAGTGATCTCTGTCATCTACTGATCTATATTTCCACATTATCGCTGTGAAGTCACGGTTGTCTTTAGTCCAAAAGCATTTACATTTATAATAATCATAATTCATAATTTCACCAATGATCTTAAGGAAACCTAAGATATCCACATTAAATCTTTTGCGTAGACTCAACCCCTGCATAATTCTGCAAAAACATTATAGCAAGGGAATTTCTGCGGTGTCTAAACAGCTCTGAGAACTCCATGTCTCCAGCGAGTCTTGAACACTTTCCACAATGCGCTCATAAAAATCTACTTGACTTTTCAACCCCAACTATTCCAAGCGATTAGGTCAATTGTACTGTGGTATTCTCTCTGCCCAAAACTGCTGCCTTGATCTGCTCACAACTGACACGATGGACCGAAAGATATTCAGAAGACGGGGCAGCCGGACAAGCAGGATGCAACAATCCTTCCCATTTCCACTGGCTTCCTATTGAGATTTATTCATTAGAAACCACATGCAAATCGACTGCTATTCATTGGCGTTTTAACACACGCATTTAAAAGGGGCACAGATGCGGCGGTATTATTTGGGCTCGGCCGACTGAAACTGTTAATGCGCACTCAAAGGCGGGTTAACCTAATCAATCATGTTGACTAGTTTGTGTTGGAGAAAATTCGTAAACCATATGGCGCGAGGGGAAAGCAAGCTTTATGTTGTCTTCGTGACAACTGTTTTTTTAAGAGCACGTGAGGGGAACAGTGTCTTGTTCAATTGTCCTAATTAAGCTTTAAGCACTTAACACACACAAACAAACACTCTTAACACGCAAGACCCCGAAAAGACGACGAGTGCACTGGTTTTCTCAGTTTTACTCCACAAGAACGTGCTATACAAATATGCATCGAACATGCAATGCGTATTTGCATCAAGCATGGTCATTTTGGCATGAACTAGCAATAAAACTGAGTTTCTAAACCTGAATTTTAGCGATTGATTCTGTTTTCTATATTATGTTCAGCAAACAATCAATGACTAAAGTTCACGTCACGTCAAGACACATTGTGAAATACATGTACCCTTTATTTACATAAGTGAGGATTAAATAGAATGTTACAATAAATTTAACGAGTTAGATGCATTGTAAATTGTTATGTACACAACCTTGCCTTTGCATTGCTTTTGACTTACACGCTCTTTTTAGTAATTTGTTTATAATGCTTGCAACTATTGAAACTGTGCGAGAAACGTAGAAATAATATATAACGTAGAAATAATGGAAATGTGTCTTTACAATTGCAGTATCCTTAAGAATTTTTGTGTTCTGAAATTGTGTACAAATGTATAAATCTAGTCAACTGAGAATTTAATCTAAAATTACTTTTGGCATAGTTTTCTACAGCGGTCAAAAATGTGTGTTGACATGAGTGTAAACAATTGCACACGTTTCCTTCGAAAATCATCAAGTTGAGAAATAAAGCTTAAATGTACATATGTTGCAGTTCGGATACTGTACCATAATGTCTAATAATTTCTCAGATCTTATGAAAACATATTCCTTAAACCATGTCTTCAATCTGGACATCAGAGTATGGAGGTCCTTTTAATAAATTAAGAATAAGGGAGACAGTGAAAACTTTCCTTGCATTTCAAGTTCTTCCACAGATTCAAACGTCCGTGCAAAAGTTGTGAAAATGCCCTTTTGTATAAATAAGGGCGTGTTTTTAATCGTCCACTTCAATTTCCTCGTCCTCCTCTGAAAACTCGTCTGTGGTTTGGCCTCTGGATGAGGAAGGGGACTGTGGAAAGGCTCGAGGGGAAAGGTTGGGCGAAATGGGCCCAGAGCCACCGTGGGGATCTTCAATGTCTTCCATTGACACCAGTTTCTGCAATGTTTGCGGTGGGATCTTCTTAAGCGACTCCACGTCCGCTTTCATCTCTTCTAGGTCTCTTTTAAGCTTGGCCCGTCGGTTCTGGAACCAGGTGATGACCTGCGCGTTTGTCAGACCCAGCTGCTGCGCGATCTGGTCTCTGTCAGCTGGTGACAGATATTTCTGATACAAAAAGCGTTTCTCCAGCTCGTAGATCTGATGGTTTGTGAATGCTGTGCGGGACTTTCGTCTTTTTTTAGAGGCTTGTCTTTGGCCGAAGGCGTTGAGGTGTTCGCGACCTTAACACGGAGAGAAAGAGAATTGATATGCAGGAAGTCACAATGGGAATAAATCAGACAATGTGCTAGTCCAATTATGTACGTAACGTACATAATACCCGGGGAAGCTGGTCAATTTTAGTTATTAAAACTACTTGCCTATTATGGAGGCAATTAAAATATTATATATTTATAAATATAATATAGATTAATTCAAGCAATTTATGTGGATTTAAATTTGAATATATATTATATACATGAATTGTATCATGACCTATCTAATCTCATTCACATTAACTAATGATTTGTTAAGCATTAATAAAGTTTTTTTAAGTTACTTAGTTACTTTAAGTTAAAGCGTTACAAACCGATAGGCCGCAGTTTATTTCGATCCAGCTGCGTAACAGCTGTTCTTGAAAAGGGGTGGCGGGGTAAACTTTCCAAAACATCTGAACTATTGATTGCCAAGCATATCCCAAATATTTTATGTGTTAATCAAGTATCAAGCCACAGAACTTCGCTCAACCTCATTATATTCGACCTTAATCATTACTGTAACCCGGTGAGATAATTCCGCTATATCAACACGACCTTACTGATGAAAGTAAATGTGTCAACAGAACACGCACGGTTCTTATTTCGTTGACATCAATGTAAATGTACATCGCTTTCTGACACCGCCATACTTGTAATGCCTGAAACAATGTGACAGTCACACTCGAGGAATGACATTGAGACATATTCCCCATAAAGACTTAAAGCGGAATAGTATACGAAGAACTACTATATATAAAATTAAGTATAGCAAAAATATAAAAACTGAACCCAAAATGTAATATTTTTTTCAGTTATTAGACAGTTGCAGGTTTCTTTAGACATGTTTTGGCAATATTCAAAAATATTGTTTTCTTAATTTAATAACAACCATGTATTACATTCTGTCACGCAAGCGCACATTTTTTTTATTTTACCATGGCGCATAATCGTTGTAATGTAAAATATCACAAAACATTCATTAGCGCACGTATAACTTCGTAAAAACCCGCGTGCACTTTAAAATACAGACGTTTTACCTTCTGCAGCTTGTATAACGCTAACTTCTAGACCTTTAAAGGTTTTGCTTGCCAGCTCCTCCAGAGCGCATAACGGCGATGAAGGAGCGCTGATTCCGTTTCGAGACGCACTTGAGCCGGTCACTTTCTCCAGTACTCGCGGAGGGCACAAAGAACCGATCGACTTCTTCACGGAGGGTTTATTTAAAATATCCTCGATACTGAACGGGGTAAGAGGCTTGTTGGAGTTCGCCGGAGGTGGTAGTTGGTCCAAGGGACCCCGCCGTCTCTCTTCGCCGCTGGACTGCAATAGAGAGCCTGCCTTCATGTTTTTAGTACTGGAGGTCATCTCTGTCCCGAAACACGATTTCAAACAGTCACCAGTTCGGTCAAACGTAGACGACAACCACAACTTGTTTCTGCATATACAATCTTCTCTTTTTATCCTTTTCTTTAAACAAAATCGTTGTTTTTCCTCACTCTAAAATGATTCTCCAGAGGCACCATACTTCAAACGTCACAGACACCCGAACTTTAGTCCTGTTTTGCGGGTCCAGTGTTCTCGTAGCTGCTCCATAAAGATCTTTACCATGTGTAGTCGGACTGACCGGGGAGCCACTGCATACAGAAAAATAAGCCGTCTCGAGTAGACACAAAACAGCTAGGAACTGCTAACGAGTTCTTGTTGATTGCTTTTGCGAAGTTCAATTAGAGAAACACCAAGCTACGTGCTGACCCGCTGCTCAGTCTTAAAGGGCCAGACCATAATAATGAAAGGAGTTACGCACTGAAGTTTAAAGAGAGGGGAGATGGCTCTGGATGTTTATGCATCTGTTGATGCATCCCACTCCCACTTAGAGCGAATCACGTGCTCTACGCGTATACCTTCCAGAAAAGGAAAGTGTGTTCTGCTAAACACAAAATCTATGTCTGTCTATCTGTCCCTTTGTCTTTCCCTTGGAAACCATTAGAAAAATACACTGAACAGCAAAGTGTGGTTAATTATTATAATGTTGAAGGGGATGATGCTTATTGCCGTTTTGGAGACTGTTATGAAGCATAATTTCCTCATATTTAGTCATTTAGACATTCTAATTAGATTAGAATGCAATGATTTGTTTCAGGCTAACAAAACTATTTCTAGTGATCTTATTGTAAAGCAAACGATAATAAATAAACACCAGCAAAGACATTTATCTGTAAGATATATAAGATGTTGAGATGCACAAGATTTTTTTAAAGATTTTTTTTTTAAAATACATTGACAAATACAGTTATGTTCAGAGGCTGGTAATGAAGGGAACATTCCTGGGCAGGTTTAAGTTGAATTTCGGAAAAGGGCATTAAATGATTGAACGCGGTCAGTACCAGAGCCATTTTCGTCAAATACAGTGAACGCACACGGGTAAAGAAAAAGCTGTATTGTATGTATTTAGAGCAGGGCGCTGCCACAGCCTCCGCTGTGGACACAGGATCCCAGATGCTCCTGAGACAATGGGGAAACGCACATTAAGGTAAGATGAAAGTATTCTTCTTTTTTAATAAAAAAAACATTGAATAAAAGTTGCTGTACTAATACTGGACCTAAATAAACACCAACATATAAAATTATATCTTATCCAAAGTCGTGCATTTTATCCTGCATTATGGTTTGTGAGTTTGTGTTTATTTACTAGACCTTTGCTCTATTATTTTTAGTTATCTTTAGTTTACTATACAAATATGATATTATTGCTTTTCTTGTTGCTTTACAAATCACTTACACAAATAGCACATTACAGATATTCTGAAATGTTATGAACATATTTGAATAATCTTTTTTATCACAAAGATTACAATTGTTAATAATTGTAATGTAACAGAATCTATTATAAGCAGACATTAAATTTGTTTCTGAAATTGAACTTCTAAAAATACATACAAATATGATAATTAAAAATTGCCTTCATTAAATATAAATCAAATAATTTATTTATTAAATTATTGGCTTGGTTATTTTTTCTTTATAGTTTGTTAAGACCCTAGACTGGTTAATAATTTGGCTCTTTAACAAATGTAAAACACTGCAATAAAACAAGTGATGGTGTTGACATCTGATAATATTTAATTTATTTAATATTTAACAGCGTTACAATAATCGATTAGGGTGATAGATGTCTCTCTTACACGAGTCATTTGCGGTGTATGGCCAGTTCGCAGGAATATAACATTGTCCGTGCCAACAGCACCATATGGTGACATTCGTACAGGGACCAAAACAAGCCAAACAGCTTACAAGCAGTAAAACAGCACGACATTCTATTAGTGAGGGTCCAGACCGGTCGACGTGGGCGACACTGAGTCAAACTGAATAGATTATTTTATGCCAAATGAGCAACAGTCCACCAAACAAATGTAACTACCAAGGCAGAACAAAACATGCGATAAAGTAAAATGTGTGGTAATGTCATGTCCTTACAATTATTGATACAAGCCCAGTATATAGTATATTTTATTATATTGAATCATATTTAACAAAATATAAATAAACATAAAACTGTCTTTACAGATAACCTAATGATTTGAAATTTCAGTAGATACAATTCTTTGTTTTTGAGTTTCTTGTCAAGGATTACAGATATTAGGGGGTGCAATTTTAACACATGCGAGCAAATACATATAATACTACTTCTAATCATATTAATATTAATAATTTACACATTTGTCCAGTTTGGTTCAAAATCTTTCCAATTCGTCACCTCAGAATGTTAGGTCACGGGAAAGCTGCTAAACCTATTATATGATACAGGGGTATTCATATAATGTGAATGGATAGGATTTCTGATAGGGAGAATGATGCCCCTCAGCGCCAACAATAGCACATTCGCATTACCCCACAGTGGGCGGGCAGAGAAACCGAAGCTGGACATGGTGTTACATTTCTCTTAAATGCGGCGAGCATTATTAGTTCTAAAGATAAATCCAAGCATATCTTGTCTCCAAACAGCTCCGAAAGGATCTTTATGATCTCCAGCAGAGCAGTGTTAACCCGAAAGGGTTTCTTTGGCCTAATTTAACGTTAATTAGAAACAGAACACCTGACATCATCAATCATCAAGGCTTTAGGGGGAGTAGACTTTATTTTCGCCCAGCCAGTCCCTGCGTCACTTCCCCGAACAGATACTGGCAGAAAGATGGCAGCGCTGTGGCATTTAATGGAGATAATACTACTGTGCAGATTATATTATACAGGGTTTTTTTTTTTATCGCGTATTAGTTGACATGTTTTTCGTTTTCGTTCACGTTTCTATAACAGAACAGAATATAATACGATTTTATTTCTCAAGATTCAAAATTGAAATGTAATGATTAGAATATAAATTAAATTGTAATGATTCATAATAATACAATACAGTTAATATGAATAAAATAGCAAAAAATGGTCTTTAAGTAAGAAATATTAAAATGTCATTTTATTTAACAAAATATTTCATATACTGTAACCATTCGGACATTAGATTACACCTACACTATACTACATAATATTAGGTTATTTTTAGGGATCAGATTAGAAACATTAACTTCTTATGTAACAACTGTCCCTGCATCCTAGTGTACAATTAAAAAAAAATCAGTGAGAAATAACGTATCCTTGCACACTATATTACTATTTTTGTGGTGGCTAGTTTTAATGCGCGTTCTGTATGAAATACACGCATCAGTTATAGAAAAGATAGTACTGAGATAATTCATAACACTATATTTAATTAGAGAAATATATGCACACATTTTTAATTTCTTAACGGATTCAATATTGCAAGTTGCAAAATAATGTGCGTTTTAGAGCTAACAAAATTAAACGACCGGTAAGCATTTTACAGAACACGTTTATGCACTATTTATACAAAAATTTGTTGTTCCCATCTTTGGTAAATAATGCCCATTGCGTTTAAGTCATATTCGTTTCTGCAAACATTTGCCTCTTGCCAGTGGTACGCCACTCTCCCTTAACCAAACAGCTGTACTAATTACAATATAAACATGATACGGGGACACAAGCATTAACTTGGAGGCAAGCGGTGACATTTGACTATGATAAACCTATCGTGTGCCTTATGTGAGATGGCCATTTGGCTCTGTTGCCTTTTATTTCCAAAACACCCTCTTGGCACAATTTATTGACAGTGATTGCCCAGCACGACCGATTAAAATGCAATATTTCTGCCTATAGCCTACAATCGGCAAAATGTTGTAAATCTAGGATGTTGTTATTTCTACAAAAAAACAATAACTCAATCAGGACAATGTTAGGTTATTTTACCGAAACACATCCTTAAAAAGGACCAGCTCAGACTCATAAAGGAATAGCTTAAACACAGGCCTCCATTCTCATGACTGATATAGGCTAACACATAAACTATTTGGTATTGCCCACATAATTATATATAATATTAAAACAAAACAGAATGACTCGTTACAACGCAAATGTCAAAGGACTTCTTATAACATATCAGCATTTATTCACTCGAATGATTACAATTATCTGGTCAAACTTTATATTTTATACATTGGAAAAGCATTTGACAATAGTATTGTGTATGTACACATTGTTCTTGGTAGGTTTTATTGTTGGGGTGCTTCCATGGTTAAGAATAGATTTTATTATATGCACATACTTTATATATAATTACAATTACACAACACAAATAATACAGTGTTATACGTGCAATTGACCCAAACAATTGCAGGCTGTTCAGTAAAATGACATGATAGTCTATTGTGTTGAATAAATTATATTTACACTATAAATCTTAAATCAAAAATCGGAAACGGTGCCCAGTTTCTGGAGAGTATGATTTAAATAAAGTTAAATGATTGCAAAGCCCGTACTGTTTGTGAATGTAATGAGCTAATCGATGTAGTCATGAGTGTTAATTGTGTTTAATAATGTCATATCGATTAATGTTTTTTCTACTTTGACAAGCTCAAGTCAATTAAGGAGCAGTAAAATCGGAAATCCATTTATGGTGTGGTGCAGGCAGATTTGACTGTCACAGTTTAATTGAGCGCGTTTTTTTGTGGCAAGCTCGGGTGCAGTTTTTTCTTGTGGCAAGCTCGCGTGCGTTGCGCTGATGCTGGGTGGCGCAGTGTCCAAACACCTCTTCGTATTATTTGAGACAACTCCCTCTAAAAACAATATAATCAAAACGTCATAGTCGCCTGCTGTTTTACATCCCATGTTGCTTTTGATGGTGTCATGTTCATCAGTATTTAGTACCTGTTTATGTTTTCTCTCTCTCTGGATGACAAATGCATTGGCTCCCTAAAGCGCGCACACCCTCCCCTATGACCCTAAACTCTGGACAAACGGTCGCGTGGATCAAAGGCTCGGACCCCACTACAACAGTGTTGCACCCTGCCAGGGCTCCACTGGGGTCGGTTTGAGATCATATAAAGGGCCGCGAGGGGCACGTCTCCAGGAGGGAAATATAGAGCTTTTTGGCGTGCGTTGAGAAGTGAAGGTGCAAACAGGAGGAAATTGATTCGTTCCCACTGTTAAAAGCAGTTTTTAAAAAATGAAACAGCAAGGCAGGGGATTTTGATGTAGCTAACGCAAAGAAGGTGCATTAAATCATTATTAGCCAGTAGCCTATTTAGACAAAATATTAAATACAGACAAACTGCAAATACATATTATATTACTATTTCTTAATAAAGAATCCAAATAAAGTTTTGTTATAGGTATATTAAAATGCCCCAAAATACACATAGTAATAGCTCCAAATGCACAGCTATGGCCAGTGCAACAAACGTCTCAAATACTTTACGTTGGACCACATATCCAGCGCATTTCTAAGAGTTATTTTTGCATGTCACATCGGTTTTAACACAGAGACGTTCTACGCTACATATGTCCTCAACTGGGTGCACTCGCTCTCCATAGAAAGCCCCCTCTTCATCTGAATGAACGTTTGACACTCCAACACACTTCAGTGATGGACACGCGTAATTACGCACATCTGCGTCTGGGCGTCCAATAAGCGGAAGCCAAAACAGAGCTGATAGGTGTTCCAGTCCACTGCACTATCCTGGAAATGTTTGCCACTGTGCCATGCTGCCATAGGCATTCGTGTATAAAGAATCATTTTAGATAGTAAATATTTTGTTTTAGTTGTTTCTGTATTCACAGAAAACACATTGCAATAATGTGTCTAGATTGTGCACTAATGTAATTACAATCGCAAAAATGATAACAACGCGTAATTGTTTGCTGTTGTACAACATGATTACATATTACACGTGATTTCCGCGTGAAATCACGTGAAAATGTTATTATTTCTTTACTTGTGCACTAAATTGCTCACTAATTAACAAAACGAGAGATATGAGTGACACAGAGAACAAAGATATTGATGTATTTAATTAAAATGATAAACAATACATTTCTCGTGTTTTTTGTTTATGAGACCAAAAAGCTATAATACTTATTACATAAAATAACATAAAATCGTAGTTTTTATCATAATTTAAAATTATAATGTTTGATATTCAAATTTTATGATTCGATTTATAATTTTGATTTATGATTATTATTCGTAAGAATTTGTATTCGCTTGATTCGGTAAAGATGCGGAAAAAGAAACCTGGGTTATATAAGGCCTTTGAACATAACACAACTGAAACTATAAATAACGTGTTAAATAAATTGAATGCACAAACTATTAGGTTAAATACGTGGGTGACCCATGATTCACATCTAAAACACGAAACTGAGCCACAATTCGGTGAAGTTTTGGATAGATTTCAGATTCCAGTTTTGTCAGTCATTTGTCTCGATCGTGATCGAAGTATTGCAGTATTGATTAATAGGTCTATTCGTGACACTACTAAATCCTCTCTGAAATAGAAATAACTGATCATCAGCTGATTACGGCGCAATATCACGATTTATGCAACTCCCCGAGAAGCACTATTGCGTTTTTTTAAAGAGGGATTTAATTTGGAGTGCACTCCGGGTGCATATCAGCGCTTATGAAGATAAATGCTATCACAAGAGCACATTGTTCCGTGGGAACCGCAGCAAAATCAATCATGACAATTCTAGCCGTGACCACTTGGGTGCCTAATGGCGACGTTGATGTTTGGGGGTTGGGGGTTGAATCATCACATCAGAAATCCCATGCTGATTAATGTTCGGGGTTTAATGTTGAATTTGTCAAAAACACTACCTGAGTGCACAACATACAGCAGCTCGTGTTGACAATGAAATGCGTCATCACGCGTGCTTTAGTCTGAAAAATAAACTTTCATACAAGAAAGTTAGTCTGCAAGGCCTACACAGTGAAAGCGTTTGGTAGGTTGTAAAAATGTTCTTCATGTAGTAAATTTCTAGTGTAATTCGATTTTAATTATTTTATAAGACTTCATTTACCTGACTATATATGTCATAATAAATCATTTTAAATTAGATTATTTCTAATACCCTCAACGTTTACATTTTTCGTTCGAAACAATTGTAATTAGCTGTAGGAACCCTTTACCATGGTCAACATTCAATTGTACATTAATTTAATTTTATCAGATTTATTTATTTGATCAATTTATTTTGTAAATATATGTATTACAATTTATATATAATTGTTACGCATACTATAAATGGTATAATATAAAACGTTATCGAAAACAACGAATGACATTCAGGTTATATATAATGTCTAAGGCACAGAAACATGCTTTCAAAATGTATTTTTCTTTTAATGCGCGTGGAGATGGGAGGGTAATAAACGCGCAGCTGCCTTGCGCGTTTTACGAGGAAACTGCCGTGATTTCGCAAATAAATATGAAAGCTGTACGGTAAAGCTGCCTCTCCAGAGATAGTTTCTGTGTATTTTCTAGCAGCAATAGTGCGCATAAGGATTTGATTAAGCTGTGATCAGCGCTTGCCCTCTCCAGCTTCACTTCACTTCGAACGCGCAATGAGGAAATAGCTCGTCTGGTCGCTGACAGAGCCCCGGTTTTTTCGCAAAGATAAATGACCCAAAGTATTAAAGTTTAACACTTTGACAAAACCCACCTGATCTGGTGGATTAATGCAATGAAAAATCCATCTGCGCGAGACTCCATGGAGAGTAATGGCCTCGCGCTGGGAAGGTCAAACAATATTTAGGATAAGTACAAATCCAGTATATAGAGTTGAACTTTCCCAAGGCACCTAAAGGACGCCTACACACAGAAAAGGTAGAGTTTGAGGGATAGTTGTCAAAAGACACAAGAATATTATTCTTTGTCAGCATTATAAACATTATTCAATAGACGTGCATTTCTTCTGAGGCAAAATTGGCAATGCATTTAAACGAATCAGCTGGGGACCCAAACTGTACATCTTCTATTTAAATGAACTATGTAACAATTCTAATCATTTTAAAGTTATTTTTCCTTTAAATTGTTCTTATATGTTCTTCTGAATTATCAAATTTTGTGTTAACCAATTAAAAAATTCTATAATCCAAACATTCCATTTTTATATATCAGAGGCCTAACCAGAATTAATATAACCTTTTCCAAGAAAGACATTTGAAGCTTTTTGTTTTTTCAAATTAGTTCTCATAGGATTGGGAAATCATGTAATGTAAACTTTACCAATGTAAACTATTGTCAACTATTAAGAGGTTAATTGTGTCTCTTTGTTTATATAGCTTGATAGAAGAATTGGTAAAGCAGACCAAAAGTTATGTGTTTGATACCTAGCGAATACACATGCTGATAATATGTATAATATAAATGCACTGTGCATTAGATATAAACATTGGCCAAATGCGTAAAAATATCTTAGATCCAATCAGAACACAAGTGTTATTTAACTTTTATGAAAACAGCCACAGTGGAAAAAACAGTCCAGATCTGATTAAGCATAAGGAATTGGGGAGACTAGGACAGTACATCCCAGATGCATCCAATAAATACAGCCCAATTGGAAATGGCAGATAAATTGCACTGTCAGACAGCACAAAAAGATAATTTTTCAAAACATCCCAAAAAACAGACCCGACTAAACCTTCATTACCCCTCTGGTTTTCAATTCAGTCTGAAACAGAAACTATTTACTCCCTCGAAGTAAGTCATCTTATGGAAGAAAAAGAGCTTGTCTCTTGTGGAACATTTCTCATTGCACACTGGAAGAGACTGCAGAAACAAGGTAAACACCCAGAGCATGTTAAAGTGTAGTGGAGTAACACAACCATATCTGTCTGTCTGATCATCTGTCTATCTGTCCATAGTGGGTTAAATTGTTTTTATGATGATATGAAGACGAGCTACAGTATTCTTATTGTAACATTACAGTACTGTACAAACACACACCTCCATGAATCCTTTGAGAAGATTTAAGTTGATATGAGTTTATTTTATAAAAAATATTTGTTTAAACAAATCAAGCTTTGGGAAGCACCTTTAACATTTAATTAAACTATATTGTTAACATTTTTCTCTTGCCTTATTTTTCAATAATAAAATTCCAATAAAATAAAAAACAAACCAGGAAACAGACAGGTGAGAATGTGTAATTGGAAAAAATGATGGAGAAACAGATTGAAAAAAATGGGAAAGTGCTAGACCCTCAGTCATGCCATAACTTATAATATCCCCACCAGTCATAAATATCAGAAATAGGCTCACACGCCAGCCCATTCACAAGCAACAGTCCCTGTGAGTGTGTATCCCAGGGGCCGGGGTCACTGTACACACACAAAATTAGCCTTCAGCTGTATATGGCTTGTGTTCACGTAATGGAGAGGGAGGCATATACAACAAGAAACACAAATTCACCCGATCGCTCTGCTGACGGCAACTGCAAACTTACCACCAATATTTATCGCTTCACGTTTTGAAGCATATGTGCTCTGGTACCTTCACATCATCCCTTTAAGGGCTCTGGATTTGTTTTTGGTGGAGAAACAGATAAATAATTGTAGATGACAGTGCTTAAGGAGGATTTAAATCTCTACAGTAAATTTGTCAGAAAACAAGGCTTTCAACTCAAGGCTGTAGGATCCTGGGGTGGAAATGCAGAAACCAGTGAACTCTAGCCAGAATTACTATTTACAGTCATAATCTAGAGCAGCTGATTCTACTGTGAACCCTACAGTTCTCATAAAATACAGACACAATACAAGAAAAGCTCACAATGCTAGATGCTAGCAGGTAAAATAAGTGCTTTTATGTGGCTGTTGGATAGGCAAGGACAAGGTGACTATTATCTAGTTAAAACAGCCCACATCCAAGAGCCGTCCTTCAATGTAGGTCAATAATTTATTGCCTGTTTAATTGTCCACATTGTGAAAATCACCTAGTTGTTTAGAAGCTCCTCAAAAGGTGGCAGAGTTTAAAGCTTTATTAATGCCTGTGAAGGCAAATGAGCATAATGTTATAATTAGGTTACTGGAGTTAGTTGGTTACCACACTGTTTTGATATTTAGATTTGTACACAAAGCTTTGTGTTTAGCATGATATCGACATTCCATTCAACCAATTACAGATAATTGTCAGTAGATTCAAGCCTTCATTTTACTGTGTCATAAACGGTGACAGTTTATCTTATACTAAAGAGCAACAGCTGTTATGACAAAGAAGGTGATCAGGGTAAATTTGCAAAAATAGCATCTGTTTTTATAGAACATTCTAAATAAAGTCTAATTAGATAAAGAAGTGCAATAAATCACAGGCAACCTGTAGAATCTAAACTAACAAGAAAAAATTATTTAGATCATATTTAATGTGTCCAATTACTATGGCCTGAAAGCTTATTTATTTTACGCTTCTAAAACAATGATGTATCATGGCAAAGAAAACAGCAATCCTATAACCACAGTACAATCCAGTGGCCCTATAAGTGCTATTTTAACTAAATCCGTTAATAAATCCGTTAATAAAGTGTGTGTTACACAGTGTATTCAGTGTTGCCCATTGTGGGTCTGATCCGGCCATCTTCAGCAACACCCGAAGTCTAGTGGGTGAGATTAAGCGGTATATAGAGGAATAGGGACAAAGCCTGTCAGCTTGTCACAGAAGCAGCCGGTATTGTATCTATATGTATTGAACAGCAAAGCCGTCAGGAGTTCTGGCACAGCCATTCATCACAAACAAAGCGGCTTGTGTCAGAAACACAACACTGAATACATGAGCTGAGCTGCTCACTGACAGCCAGCAGCAGACCAGAGAAGAACCTTCAGATGTTACTACAGATGCTTCTTCTGTTACCATCCTTCTCTTCCTCTCTCTCTTCTTCTCTGTCGGGACTCATGAATCATTGCCTTGTACCACTTAAAAGACTTTAATGATGCTAAAGTTCATTTTTTAACCATATCTACTTAAAGTCCTTTAAGGTTACAGTGTTTTGTGTTGTGATTTCATTTTTTTTAATGGGAACAAAAATAAACAGTAACACTTTATAAGGTTCCAATTGACTGAACAATAGTTAACAAGAACAAACTATTGACAATAGTTTAACAGCATTTAATTATCTTAATCTTAATTTCATCACTTACTAATAATGTTTTTAAATCAAAAGTATCTGTTTATGTACAATTAACTGACATGAAAGATCAATGAAGAAATGCATTATACTTGCATTAACTAGTGTTAAAAATGTTTGTATTTGATTTGTGATAACAAATGCATGTGGTGTTAATGAAGCTGTATTGTAAAGTTACCAAACTAAAAAGTATTGTATTCATTTTTATTATCTTCTGGTCATGCTGCAAATCCAAACAATTATATTGGAAAATATTAAATTTTATTTTTTACTGGGGAAAAATATGAATAGTCTGAAAATGTGCTTTAGATTACTTTTTCTTTATTTAATATTGAATATTCTGGCCATGTTTTTCTGATTTTCATGTTTTAAAAAATAATTTACTCCACTTTAATTTAAATCTTGTAAAATATGTTGATACTGGTATTGATACTGTTGATACTGTGATACTGTTATTCCACCTTAAATCTCCACCGCTGCTCCTGTCTGGTGCTGTGTCTGAGTCAGCAACAGAGTTTTAATTACAGATCTGCTCTAAACTGTTAGGGCACACACACACACAGCCATATGTGGTTTTAGGCATCTCGATAGACATCCAGATAGGAGTTTTTAAATATATATATAAAAATATGCAGTTTTTATACTGTACAAATGATGTATTCTATCCTCTAACCCTACCCCTTAACCTAACCATCACAGAAAACCTTTTGCCTTTTTTATTTAACCAAAAAAATTATTCAATCAAAAAACATTTGTTTTAGGCGATTTTGTTTATGAGGACACAGGAAGTGTTCCATAAACCATGATTACATGCATATCATTATACACATTTGTGTCCTCATAAACCTTGTCTCTCTTTTTCTCTCTCTCTCTCTCTCTCTCTCTCTCTCTCTCTCTTTCCATAGGGACAGAAACTCTACGAGGAGAAAAGCAATAACGTACAAAGGGGAGCAATAAACTTGAAGTGTGTCCTTTCCACTCTGATACGGCAGTATTATCTGTTTATCCAGCACAAAATAGAGAGCAACTCATATTGAACATCATTACAGTGTGTTACTGTAATCCAATTCAGAGCTACATTCCTACGAAGTTTTATATCAAGGCTTAGAATTCAAAATGTCATTATTTGAGCGTAATCACAGTCTTCAATAAGGAATTCATTAAAAATGTATAATAATCAGAGATTTGAGTCATGCATGGAATGAATTGGCTGTTGCAAATTGAATTTTCTTTGTTTAAAGCTTTTCTGTTGTTGACAGGATTCATAAATGTGCTTCTTCAACTGAATTACGCTACTCTAATCAGTTAATGAATGGAACGGCATGAACCCTATTCCTCAACGAATACAACTCAAAACTTTTTCATAATTCACTTTTCAAAACAACAGTAATTGGTGGGTTTGATTTAAAAAATATTAGACTGGAAATTCTAAATGCATTTCACTGCTTTAAAAAGTAAAAGGTAGAAAATGATTATTGTTTTAAACAAAAGCCACACACATCGGGTACCCATAATGAGCAACTCATTTTTATTACATTTTATTACAGTTTGTGAGCTGCAATATAAAAATAACAAACATACAACCAAAAGACGTTCTTTTGCAAACCTCTGAAACAGCATAATCTGAGACACAGCCTTGACTTTGCACCAGAGAACTATTAATAACTCAATAACTAGTCCTTCAGCGAGATAAGGGGTCATAAATTATGAGACAACAACCACAGTCTATATTAATCTTTAAAAAAAGACCCCAAGGAATATTAGAGATCATGTCCCACAACAGGCGGACATTGTGTATGTGTATGTGAGCGTCTGTGGTGTGTGTGTGTGAGCAAGTCTGTGCAGTCTGCTGTGAGCTCATTTAGAAGTCTGGGTGACTCTCCCTTGAGATCGGCCACCTCTAGACACCCTCGTTCCCTGCATTTAGTTTTAATTAACCTCCGTTAGATACTGGGCTGTGGCTTTAGCTTGTCTGTGGCAGAAGGTTAATGATTTTTATGGGCTCAGAGACAGAGAAGAGAGGGCAGATCAATGCGATTCAATTCCCCACACGACACACACTCACAATCTCATCTCAGCCCACTATCTCACTGTCACTCTCTGGTCCTGCCAACAGAGACAAAGAGAGAAAGAAAGGGAGGACGTACAAAACTTCTGCCTAACACACACACATTTGAACCACAGTACATCCTTATTGTTTCTAAAGTGAGTGTAATTTAGTGTAATATAGCTAGGACAGGTCACACACAGACACTCTACTAACACAAACATATGCACTAATGTTTACAATTTGAAATGATGCAGTGTCATTTTTACATAGAGACATTCAAAGTGATCTATAAATACAGCCACTCCAGGAATCAATGAAATAAAGACGATGAAAAACATCTTTCCAATGCATCTCACTTGTCCTACAGTAACGTCGCCTCTTCTCACTATTCCAGCATGACAGTCCGATTCACGACCCATGTGGAGTTTCCTGGCAGAAAACTGATGCGGCGTTCAGTAGGCCAACAAGTTCCAAAGTTCTATTTGAATTTCTTTCTCTCTTACACTCTCTCTCTTACTCAAAGACTTACACTACACAACGTTTACTAGGTCAGATCTGTGGAACAGAGGTCAACAGACAGGTATAAAAGAAATCTAAGAGACATAAAATAACTATATTAAATTAGGCCAAATGCAGCTACACAAAAAACTATATATGCTTTAGCAACACATGAATTTGTCCCTTCTAAAAAATGAGTGAGAACCTCATAACAGTTTCAGAAAGAACACAGTCAGTTTGTTAAAAAAAACAAGCTCTTTAGCAACAGATAAACAGAACACTTGCCGCATCATTAAGCAGACGACAATGACAATGACACAACAGTAGTGGTGAGTGTGAGTTTTCACAAGTTGTACAGACTCTGCAATTGAAACACACTCCACACAACTGTGCAAGCAGCATGACTGCTTGACTCAATGTGCTGCAGCTGCACTTAACAGGCATTGTTGCATTAGTGTGGCGGTAACAAACCTCAGCACTCAAAGGGGCGATACAGTTTCCTTCAAACGTCTGTGTCATTAAATGTGTTATTATTCAGGTAGCTGCTATAAACATGTCTACAGTATAAGTAGCTGTTACTTGTTCAGAAAGATTATCTTCTGTTCTCTATCAGTTGTGAGCCAGGACAGTAATTTACTTAAAGGTGAAACTGACCATTTAATTACAACAATTACAACAATTATTTTTAATTACTGAACAATTACAACAATGCAGAGGACCAAACTCGTATTTGCACTGCGCTATCAGTTGTGAAGTCAAGCTTGCTCCACAACTCCAAATTCACATACTTTCACAGATTATGTTTCTAGCTGTGCAGGCTCAACCCCGTTGAATTGTGGGTAATGTCTAAGATACGTTCAGCTAATGTCACGCTGTGATGTGCTTGTAAGTGATTCCCGTTCTCCTCTGTAGTGATGTCATCGCTCCAAATGAAGCTGTTGAAAGACATGATGTGAGAAGAGTGAGTTAGCCTCTCTGAGAGGCTAGAGTAGAGGCAGAACACGTCAGCCGGGAAGTGATACTCACGCTCTGCTCACATTTGGCCGTCTTCATCAGAAGCAAAAATCCTTCCTTTTTCCTTAATTTATATCATTTGGATTTGTGTGCACAAGGCATTAATCTCTGCTGGGTATGGGTGGATGACATCACCAGAGATCTTTGGCCGCAGTGTGTGTGCAGAGAGATAAATACAGCCTGTTTTACTTCCATCTTCATCCGTGAGAGTTCCTGCTTTATCACCGCACGCTCGCCAGGCAGCGCCGGGGTCACGATGGCCTGCCGTGGCCCCTCTCATCTGGGCTTCTCTCCCTTTTGCTCTCCAGGATGTCTGTGGTGAGACTCAATCACACTGACTGACAGATAACAGGCAACAGTTGTGCTGCTTTGGAAGCATGGGGTTTGTATCCAGAAAACCTAAAACACAAATGTAGACACAGTTGTAAAAAAATACACAGTTGTATTGATACAGTTACATAAAATAACACAATCAAAAATGTAATCATGCACATTCACAGCTTTCTGATTTATAATAAGCAATTTCTACCGTCAATGGAATTCAATTTTGGTTTTATTAAGACATTTTTCATCCATTTGTGCAGGATAAGTTCTTGCATTTAAAATGTGGAATAGAATACATGGGTCTCAAGATGCATTTTTTAAACATAAAAACTTTGAAATGCGGCTCATTTCAACAAACAACACAGCAAACAAATGTAGAACCAGATGTTAAGTAGTAACCAAAGAGGTCCATCTGAATGTTTGCATTGATCAATAAACAATGCAGATGTGAAATCCCCCTTTGGACAGATTGACATAAATGTCCCCTGATCATTTTAAATCTGCAGTTTGTCCATCATGCAATGCTCTTACATGTTGTCAGCAAGCTCCTAACCTTGGTCTCAGAAATGAGAAGCACTTTACTCATCTTAAAGGTAGAGAAGAACAGGAGGAACCATTTTTATTTTTCTCTCTTAAGGAAGAAACATCTGGTTTACCTCTGCACCCTCCCCCAGGCACTCCTCTGCCAATCACATTTCAGCACCTGTAGGAGTGACAGGGCTGGTCGGCATTTCAACTTTAGATGCCTTTTACACATACCAGGAGCCCAATGTAATTCACACTCATGAACCCCACATTATAACATTAGTGATGTTGAACTCTGCCCGGCTGCCTCTGTTGATGTTCAATAATAATTATTGGTCCTCCTCTGCTGCTGTTAACAGAGAAAAGACACACACAGGTAATGCAATGCATTTATAACATTCTTGAACACTGTTGTGAGATTCACCAACCTCATAGAAGATCAGACCTCAAGCATTTGCTTGTGGTCCATGATGAATAATGATGGGGAAACCAAAGGCCACTTTCAGATGCCTTCACACACTTGATGACACATGCTGGCCATTTAAAGCAATTAAATGTGAACAGATTGTACATGTATGTACAAATGTATGTATGCATGAGATTACAAATCTGTTTACATAGAGAGACAAACAAAAACGTACAGAAAAGGCGTACAGAAGTAGATGTGTATGAATATTGTTCCTGTAAACTTCACTACATTTATAACATTTCTATTAATTATTATTACACAAACACTCACACAGCCACAACACACAAACTAAAATTACTTTAAATTATAAAATGTTTGTAGCTTGGCAACCAGTTTCACAGCAGCTTCTTTGATGCTGATACAGGAAGAGCAGGGCAACAGAGATGTGCAGTAACTAATGAGTCTCATAAGAGCACCACTAAAAGCTTTTAGAGAGAAGTGATCTTAAAGAGAGTAAAATGCAGTGAACTTGTGACCTACAAACTCTTACCCTTTAACCCCGGGCCTTCAACAACTCTACTGCACATGCTTACTATTTACCAAGTGTTCACACACACACACACACATACACATGCAGTGATAAAAGATTTTATAGGAATATCTTATAAATATGTTCATTTAGGGACATTTGGTTCCCAGAATGTAGGAATTCCTGGATGACACATAAACATACACCTAGCCAGGACATCTTGTAGACTTCCGTTGTTTTCTAATCAGGCTAACCATATTCTTATTTCTAATCTATCCCCTAAAAACTGGAACCTAACCAAAACTGTTAACACTAACAGATTTAAAGTAAAAAGAATAGCCCATTTTTCCATTTATTAATTTATTTATTTTATAGTTTATTTATTACATTGGAGCATAACCAAAAATATTAGTTAAAGTTCAGTAAAGGTTTGTTATATTTGTTACAACATTTATAAATGTTTGGTCAATAGCCAAAACTGTACACACAAAAACACATACACACAATTTTCCCCATAAATTATTTCTGCATGTCTGCACATACACTCACACACCTCCACTTTCTTATTTAACACACATGGAACTAAAAGTTGGGGAACTTAGACAAATGCGTTCACTGATTACAATGAAACCCCCACAGCAATAGACTGTCTTTCCCATGCTGTTTTCATTCTCCTGAAGTGTGACGGGAAGAGTTCAGGATGAAGCAAGGTGAGGAAAGGAGAAGGTCTCTCTACTTCCCCTCGAACCCTTGACAGCCCACACTAACTGGATCTGAGTTATGTGCAGTTTGGTGATGTGTTTGTTTAACCATCTGGTAGCGACTCCTGCCTCTCTTCTGATGATGTAGAGACTGCAAACAGACTGCCAGATCAGAACAGACACATTTCATACACACAATGACACACACACAGTGATGACAAAATGCTTCACACACACTCAAAAGCAGCTTGACACACTGATTAGAGTTCCTGATTTATGAGAGAATAAGCAAGAACTAAACGAAAAGAATGAAAGATAAAATATCAAAACATTTCCAACAGTTGCATGATCACTGACTCAAGGGTGTAAACATTTTTACGCTGTATATATGAGGATTAAAAGAACAGGAGAGTTCACACAACCCTAAAGAGCATCAGTACTAGATGGATTTAAAAAAAAAATTTAACATTAGAAAGAGTATTACTAACTTTCACACAATATAGTTAATTTAAAAAAGAGTGAAAGACATCGCTGTTTTAGACATGTAAGTGTATTAGACAGTAGTATTAGTGTATTAGCAGAACTACAGTGTACAAAGAGTGTACAAGCATAAAAATGCAAAAGTAAACAGCACAACTCTCATGAACAAACCTAAAGGCATCATTTATGTCTTGTCTTTCTATGGACATATATTTGTTTTCACTGATTACATTTTGGAATCATCTGTAACTGTGTTACTCTCACAACACACATGGAATTCTAAGATAATTACTCTGATGTCAATAAAGACAAGCACATTCTCCCTTTAATTTTAAACTCCTGAATAATTAAAAAGCTCCTTGTTCAGAACATTTAGCTGGTCGTGTCACTTCCTGTTTATTTGATAAGGTTTGATTGAATAGCCTGATATTAAAGTTACAGCTGATGTGAGTCCTTTATAGTGAATTAGCTGTTTGGGGTGTGGCTACTGATTTATCAAAACAGAGGGTGTGTTCGGGAAACCAAAATTAACGGCCAAACAATGATACACAAACTAAAATCAAACAGAAATAGCAAAGCATAACAAGAATAATATGAAGATGTAAACTATTATATTAAAATGAGTAAACACATAGTATGATTGTTTTTCATTTTAAAAATGAAAGAAATTGTACATTTCATATGCATGCCTGCTCCCTCTAAGTCACATCTCAGATAATACACACTCAGATTTGTACAACACAAAGACTTTTAAGAATCCCAGATTCCTCAGACCATCAAGTCATTGATACTTTAGAACTACACAGAATCAGCAAACCTTTAAATAGTGGTGATTCAGAAATCAAAAAGACAGCAACACAGCAACATGTTCTCCAACAATAGCAAGTCCGATAGCAGGTTGGTGTTACTAACATTGATTGTATTGGTTACTTTCTATGATCCAAATCGATAAAAGCTATTATCTAACAGGACCGACAGAGTCAAAAATCAAGAAGTGTTTGTTCCCCCACATTCTTTCTATATGAAATGTCATATGGGTTATAGTTGTTGTGAGTTTAAATTAGGTGCTAACTGCTCTGCTGTTGGTATTTGGTTGTTTTTACGCTACACTGACTCACACATAACTAACACCACAGTCTGGATAATGTCAGCACATGAGACCTGGGTTGGGGGTCAGGTAATGCTTAAAGCAGTAAGAGAAACTCAAAACATTCTCCAGACAGTAAAAATAACAAGAAAATAAACACACACACACACACACAGATCTTCATTACTATTCTGGGGTGATCTCAGCGATTGCCCAAATTAAAAGAGATTATCTCTTATAATCAGGGGCCTCATTATAGGTTTACCTGACTTTATGCTTATTTTATTATCCTTCAGGTAAAATTAAATCATAAGTCTGATTATTTAGAAAAATAACAGCACATCTCTCCAAACTGCATGATTTTGCACATAATCTATGTCTGTAGCACAAAATGGGAACTGTGTTGCTTTTAACAGCTTAAATCTCTAATTGTAAATATCAGTCATAACAAAAGTAATGCTTTTCATTAGGAAACTGCACTAGTTTTACTAATCAGTGATTAAAAGTCACTAGTCAGTGATTGATAAGTGATTGTTACTTTATTTACAATGTCATCACAATTTGTAAAATCACAAAATTGTTCAAGTAAATTGTGACTTCAAAAACAGTAGTGCAGCATTTCACTGTAAAAAAAAAAAAGTAATAAACAATCTGGCACTGTATGTTATCATCTAAAATAAGTAAATTACCTGTTTTCAGTCCCACTGCTGGGGGGGTGTGTGTGTATGTGAAAGCTAAGGTCTTACTGAATTGATGTTCTCTCTGGTTTAAAGGTTAATGAGCGATTATTTTCCCTATTCCCAGCAGGCCGTGAGCTGTCTGGAAAGGAACATACATGTGCCTGTAAGATATATCTCATCATCTGATCTAATGACATTTTGGACGTTGGGTCACAATTTCTGCTCATCAGCTGTATATATTTGATCCCATCAAGTAAGTAATTGAATTTATGGTGCAAAGAAATAAAGAAACCGACTGAAACTTGACTTAAATTTTTCTCCTTGAATTGAGTGTGACTGTCCAATTTGATATTTATAAGGGCCATTTTTTAAGATCTGCAAGCCATTTGTCACAGAGTTCAATTTTTAAAAGCTGAAATTTGAAATGGTCAGATTTTTCTACACATCTAAATCACGTTTGACCATTTCTACATGAAGCCTTTCAAAAGCAGCGTTCATGCTCGCATGATTTTTGCAGATATTAAGTGATAAAGTATTTTTTACCCCTGCAGAGGGAACATCTTTGAAACACATTAATGTCTGTCTGTGTGACTGACTCTCTTTCTCTCTCCTGACCCCAAGCCTCTCTCTTGTTGTTGGCAGGCCTCAGATTCACACACAGAGTTCAGCCCATATTCCATTTCACTCCAGTCCAGGTGTGGGCGGCTGGACTTGCCACGACCCGTACCACCACCCAGATTCCTAGAACAGAGAGGCATATTTACACTCCTGTGTGTTGCCTCTTATAACCTTTTTTCTGTTTTATTCTTGTCAGCAAAATTAATTGCCAATGGTAGTTCCACAGATCCAGAAAAAGGGAGTGCTTTATATATTTTTAATCAGGTAGTCTATGTGCTTAAATCGCCAGCAGAAACTAAACAGCCACATTGTCTTATTCATGTAATCACCTGCATTTAGTCTCATTTAGTCGCTGTGACCTGTGCATTTAATTCAATTAAATTCATTTTATTTATATAGCACTTTTCACAATTCAATTGTTGCAAAGCAGCTTTACATCAAACTACTTATTTACATCTTACAATGTCATTCTAACCTTAGGTTTATCTGGTTAAAGTAAACAGTGCTGTGCTTACAGACAGCAAGTGGACTTAACTTAGAAATGTGCATTTTCTAAAAATCATGACAGAAAAGTAGTTTGATAAATTTTGTAGAAGAGTATTAAAACATGGGGCAGCAAATTCAGGTAATCAAAATGTTTACAAGACCATTTTTTCATCTGTATAGTAATGTGTTTATGCTTGCAGTACCTTGAAATATAATTAAATAAGGGTTTGTCCTTATGAAACATCTATCATGTCATGTAGGGTTTGGAAATATGAATTTACAGAAATTAACAAAATATTTATTTAATTGGTCATGTTTTGGGGTAATCTTTACAAACTTCATCTTATAATAATATAAACTTTTCTAAAATATAAAATGTCCTATAAATTCATGTTAAGTTTCCAAATATCCTGGAATGTTCCAACCCTAACGATTTCCATGTTTATCGACTTTGAGTTGAGAAGCTTCAGAAAATGTGACGTGATTTCTGGTAAGGGAAGGTAATGATCATGTGGTAATATGATGAGGCTCTCTGGTGCAATGCAGTGCATTGTGGGTTATTTTCTTTTAGGGAGTGAAAGTTTTAGGGCACTGAAAAAATGTTGCAATTGGGACACTCTTCATAATGCCTTACTAAATAGGGAAACGATGGAAACACATCTTGTGTTCAGTACATATTTTGGGGACATATTTCTGATTTGCACAACTGTTTTAGTGAATCAGGACAGCTCCTATAAACAAACACCAATTTCAGTAACAATTCATTCTTACTGATTTCCTACTTATCAAGTTTCTGTTTGGGAGGTTGCATGATCTGTAACCTCACAGTTCCTTTGAAACATAAATCAGGTCATTTCACTGAAGGTAATTTTGCTGCAGAAAGAGATTTAGCGATTAGGCAGAGCTGTCGTTCGACCATTACTAATCATATCAGTTCAACTTCAGCTCCAAACACTTAGTAAAGCTTTGTTTATCTCTCCACCCACATTCCTCCACCTCCTCAGTGTCCCTCAATTCCACCTTCATTTGTGAGGCATAAACATTTGCCTGAACCATGCATTGGGAACTCATTTCTCACCATGCTAGTGGACAGTTGTCCTGTGGGTTAATAGCTCACTGAAGACCAGAATCAGAGCAGATGAAAGAAAGCAAAGGGCCTTCGTTTTCTCTCATTAATCATGCTTGTTTTCTTTTGGCTGCTCTTTTCACCCAGCTTTAAGGACCTGTCCGCTCAGCTCAGGGCTTGTCCGAGGTGCAAAGGGCCACCAGGGGCCTCTAGGAGCCTCTCGATCTCTCAGCTAGAATATCCTCCAGGGGTCTGAATCAGACTATGCTTTAATGGCTTTTGTAATGGCAAATTATAAAGGCGCTACAAGGGGAAGATTAATCGGGGTGGTCTACGGGGTTGGAAATCTCAGAATACGCAGTAACCTGAGACAGTTAGCATAACTCTGAAATATGAAGCGTGTTACCCTTGTGACAATGCTAACGTAGATATATAAACCCTGCAACGTGACATTTCGGTACGCCGCATGTTTTTGTTGCCTAGGGGCAACATGACCACCTAAAAATCATTATCATTTATAATATTAACAAATCGTTTTGTCAAGTTTTTCAACGGCATCATCATTCCTGTGCTAATAGATTTTTTGTTACTCAGATCAGGGTTTTAAATTTCCCCTCAGGCCTAAAACCCAGCTAACAATTCCCTAACATTTCCATTAAATAAATAAAAACATTGTATTAGTTCATTATACATTATAGAATTATATATGAACACTATATTAGTTAGTTTAGTTATTTAAGTTCTAGGAATGTCCTAAATCTCCAGATTTTTAGATGTTGTATTAATGTTATTGATTGGTTATGCTTTTATCCACAGCAGCTTGAATTGTGTTAATTTAAGTTATGCATAGAGAGTGTGTGTTCCCACACACCGTAGCTTATTAGTTCACTCTCATTAGGTCAAAAGTTTTTCAAATTTATAATAAGGTTTGCTATGTTTTAGAATTAATATTTATGTATGCCTCTCACAAACAAATATTGATAAATGACAATGTTCTTTAAATAAATATTTATTTCTTTACAACAACTTTATTTCCAGAAGTAAATTATGATAAAATGCATCACACATGATATTGACACTGTTTTGATTTGGTGACGCTCCTCTAAGAGACCCTGAATTGGCCTACATTCACCGCGAACCCAAGCACTTGACCCTGCTTAAGAACACAAAAACACACCAAAACAGAAAAAAAACAAACGAAATGGGAGGCCATTGGGAGCCCTCATATCTCATCTCTATTAACGGGTTTACTGGTGACCCCAGGGGTGCTCGTAAAAGTTTACACCCAGGTTTCAGACCGCGTCCCCTCTGAAAGAATGAAAGAAATGGACTAGTTTATGATTCGCCTTCAGGGTTTTACTGCATGTTTGACTAAAGTTCCCGTTTTAACAGACCCTGGTTCTAATTATCCGAGCAGTGGCACCGCAGCTGACTCCAAAACCTTCCTTTCTTCTCAGAGAGAGAAAGTGAGAGAGCGAGTGTGTAATTGACTGTTGAGCTGGGAGGACACACACGGGTCAGGTTGGGAGGTAAAGGAGACCAGTATTCGCTGAGATATGCTGCTACTTTAGGAATGTAATGAACGGCTCCAGTCATAAAACTCTGGGCCTCATATATCATATCTTTTCTAAACACATTTGTGGTGCAGAAGGTAAATCTGTGTTACCTCGGATGGCAGGAATGTCTTCAGAGAGAGAGGAGAGAGGACACATCACCACAGATAAAACAGAAAGTGCGCTGGGTGAAAACAGGTTTATGCTCGACATTGTAGGAAATGTGAAGAAAGTGTGAGCTAGGTGAAGCAAGGCCTAAATTGTATTATTGTACCTGAAAGTTATTTATAATAACATAACTATTTAACAGACATAAACTATTTATGCTTTAACAAAATTTATAGACAGTAACATGAAATAATATGCTAACATACTTTGTCTAATCTCTCAAGAAAGGAAATCATGCAGGTGTTTGTACAATGATATACTCTGAGGCCTAGCTGTTCAATTCATTCTGAATAATGTCACTAAAATCAACTACATAATGAGGTGTTTACCAGTTAACCAGTTTCCTGGTTTTCATTTAAAGAACTTACATCACTGAGATATTCTGGTGCATATGGTAAAGATCACTTTAAAATAATAATTGCATGATATTCTCAAAATTTTAGTGTTTTAAACATATATAAGACATTAGATATATGAACACAGGATGATAATAATGACTCATTACACACAGGAATAGGGGCAGAGGTCTGTATTAAGAACAGAACTGAGGACTTCCTGTGGTATGTCTGTAAATTCTGTATCTGTCATTGAGTCAGACAAGTAAAGACGGCAATCTGCCAAGCAGGGTGAACCAGAAAGAAAGAGATGAATTATGGAACATGACACACAACACGCTCATGTGATCCAGCAAAGGGTAAAAAAGGTAAAATTGCTTCAGGCACTCTCATGGGCAGCCCAGCCAGGTCTGTTGTGTACTCCATCATGGGAACTCATTTATGCACCCTCAAACACTGTCTCTGGGGGGAGATATCTGCCAAACTACACTAGCTCAGCAGCTCAGCCTGTTTCTCCTTTCCCACTAGACTAAACTGAGGGTCAACAGCCAAGATACCAGTAGTGACTTGCTTCAGGGACAACTGGACATGTCTCCTATCTCATGTTCTCTTGTCACTAAAGTGCCACTGATATTTTGTGTCAGCTGGGTAGGTTACAATCATTAGTGAATGTGGAAACCTCTTTACCTCTCTAAACTGAGCATACCAAACCAACTCAGATCATTTTAAAGGAAATCAAACTTCTTGGGATTCCAGAGAAAGCTTAACATAACATAAAATAATATGTATCAAATAATTAAATTAAAACAACAACAAGAAGAGAAAGAATAATCATTTACAATTAATGTACATTAATCTTAAACAACAATGTGACTTCAAAGTGGATTAAAACCCAACCAAGACAGACAAACAAGAGTCATAAACCCACTTTGAATGTGGGGTGAATGAGTTTACTTTCATAGCAGATTTTGAATTCACATCCCAGGGAACACATGTACTGATACAAATGTATACCTTGATTGTACTGTAAGTTGCTTTGAATAAAAGTGTTTGCCAAATATAATATTATAGTAATAGTGCTAATTTTTGTCAACATCAGTACAGGTCAGATCGCGAGGCAGTTGTGGTCTACTGGTTAAGAGTTGGGCTTGTAATCAGTAAGCTGCTGTTTCGATCTCAGCACCGATAGGTACTGTAGCAACTCAAGTGCCCTTGAGCATGGCACCTAACCTCTGATTGTTCCTTGAAGCACTGCAGTAATAGCTGCCCACTGCTCTGGGTGTGTGTGTTCACAACTTCCAGTGTGTGTTCGCTCTTCATGGATGGGTTAAATGCAGAGGTCGCATTTTGGTATGAGTAACTATAACTGACAATAACATGTCACTTTCACTTTCATCTGCTTCTCTGGTTATTAATGTGATGGCTTCGGTCAAAGCTTAATCAGACCTTGACACATGGTTGACACTTTCTGGAAAGTATGTTTGCATAATGTATATTTTTTAAAACTCCTCTGCACCACCCAGTGCCAAGTTTAATTGCTTTTTCATACATCAGTTTGATTTAGGTTTCAACTTTGTCACACATGGTCCTCCTAAAATTCCTTAGAATAAATACAATCAGACACAAATTAGATACTTGTTAATTATTGACCCACAGTGAGAAGACATTTCTTTAAATTAATGTGTAGCCTAGTGCAGATTAGACAATCTATCTAGCTAGGTAGATAGATACGTAGATAGATGGAAAATAATTTGCACACAGCAGCCAAACATAGCACACAAAACAAAAATACGCCCATGTGTAATAAGGCCCAAAAATACACAGTATATAATCAAAATAACAGATAGCAACATCAGATCATGTAGGCATAAAGTGTGTGTTATTAGCTACAGATAGTAGAGAATGGATGTGGTCACCTAGTCTACTAAAAAGTCAATGATGCCTCTGCACATGATGGATGTGTTGTACAGTCTAATTGTAGCAGGCACAAATGACTTTCTGTGTTGCAATTGGGTGGGATCTGTCTCCAGCTAAAAGTACTCCTCAGTCCAACAAACATGTCATGTAGAGGGTGGGAAGTGTTGTCCATGATAATCAACAGTTTGGACACCGTTTTCCTCTCACCAACCACCTCCAGAGGGACCAGCTCCATGGCAACCACAGACTGATAAAACATGTTTACTATTTTGGTGCATACAAATCTTCCTGTAAGTTGCCTACGTGTTCTTTGACCAGTTGAGTATCTTATTGATCTAGATCCACAGATACTTGTAGTCCACTAATTCATCACAGCCACATATGCAGATGGCTATAAGAAGTTACCAGTTCTTTTGTTTTTACCATATCGAGTTGCAGGTAATTAGCTCAACAATACTCTGTAAAGCTGTCGATTACCTTTCTACATTCAATAACATGAGACATTTTTAAATCTCTTTTAAAACGTTTTTGAAACACTTTATTTAAAATAACAGTTAAGTATTAGGTTGATAATCAAAAGATAATTTTTGCACTTCACTGTATTTCCTATAAGATGAATATGTGAGTGAGACTCAGAGGAAGAGAGAAAGACAGAGAGAGACAGTATGTGTGTATAATCATACACTAACTCATTCTCATAAAAGAGCAGGGCCTTCCTGTTTGTTATAACCAATTGTGTTTGCACAAGACCTTCAATGCACCACAGAGGCAGAAGATAAATGGGGACCAGTGGAAGACTTATGATTTTGATATCCATCAAATCATTTCAGGACTGAAGGAAAAATCTCTCCCAGTCTGCGGCTCTGGTGATGAGCTCTGGGGTGCCTGCGATCCTGTGCGGTCTGCAGCAGTTGTTGGGGAAATACTTGGTGACATGAATAACTCCTTCATTTGGAATACTCGCCTTCCCTCCAAGCAGCTAAACTCATCCCGTGCAACCTTGAATCGCAGCCAAACGAAGGAGTCGGGTTGGTAAATTGACATAACAGAGGCCCTGTATCTGTGCCTGAGGCCTGCAGAGGGTGAGGGAAACAAAGTGTTAAGATGTGCTACAAGTAGTCAGATGACACTTCAAAGCGTCCCTTAGTGTGTGATGTCACTCTCATTGTGTGATGGCTGTAAAGGGGCCGTGATCCGACAACTACAGGCCGTCTCAAAGAATTTTAAACCCTCTGTTTGGAACATATCCAGCCACTGACAGAAACTGGAAATAAAACGGGGGTACATGTAAACGACACCATGTGTATATATACATTCCCTGTATGAAAGTTTTTGTGTGTTTTTAAATTTGTGGGGCCCCATGTGACTTTTTTCCTCAATAAAATCCTCAGAAATATGGACCATCAGTCTCCTGGTATTAAAGTTTTAAATTAACACAACATTTATGTTCATGTTCATAACAGATGATTTCTTACCAACCAGATGAAATAAAGAAAATTCCAAAACAGACAATGTTAGCCAATATGTAAAATTTTAGGTCTCAATAGGACCTAAAAATCAAACCTTTCAGATTTTATTAAGAGCAGGTCAAGAACACATGAACATCACAGGAGATTATGAATGCTGCCTCCTGTGGCTCCTATGGGGATTTGGAGAACAGCGCGGTAAGCTTGGCTTTATTATATCTAATACGGCTGGGTACCCAGCAAGCACTTGGGGAGGCACAGAGACATAATTATATCCCTTCTCTGCGCCGTCAGCCTGCATTAGCCTCTCCTCTCCTTCAGCGGCCGCGACAGAGACAAATGAGGAAGTTTTTCCAGCCCGGCCGATTCATCCATTACTGCCAGTTCCATGCGATAGATCACTGCAGTTAAATGTGGCAATAGATCAAGGCGTAAAGCAGACTCACTCGCGAACGTCCCCCAACTGAGAGCCGCCACAGATCACCAGCTGCCTAATGCACATGTAGGTAAGAGTCACATCCTGTTAGCTGACACCCACATGCCCATTAAGCCTCATATAAATGAGACTGCATCGCCATAGGAGCCCCAACCAAAAGGCAGGCTCAGAACTGGCTTGGCATTTACAGAAAATTATGAGACCGGTGACATTTTGACCTTTCGGAAAAGCTAAGCAAAAACCGTATAATGTGCTTTATGTTAAAAAAGTCTGGCCATTGTGAAACACCAGCAGAATGAGATTCTACAAGCAGAGACACTTAATATGCACTATAGAACTATGATGGGAAAATTAGCCTATAAGAATCCAGCAGCATCGTTTTTTTGTTTGTTTCTTAATTAGCGGAAAAGAACAGACATGTCTAAATAGTGTTTTTTCCACCTTATGCTTTTAGTAAAGCAGCGAATTAGCACTGCTGCGAGCAAGATTTCAAGATTTCAATTAATTCACATCACCACAGATGTTCTGTCCTGTCTTCTAAATGCAGGCTAATTCTTATGCTAATGGATGTCAGCAGACAGACACATTGCAGCACTAACAAAATACAGGCAACAAAACAAACCCTGCTCATCTGCGCAGAGCATGAGCTGAGATTTAAGGCCAAGGTCTTCCTGGCTATTTTTAACAGACATCTCAATCACTTACACCAGTGGTTCTCAGGAGTGCAGAGGTCTGTTGAACTTGTCACAATAACAAAGGGTTGGCCAACTGCCCTCTGCCACTGTAATAGACAGAGACAGCAAGACTGTTCTTTCCTGTGCTCCTTCTGCTTCAGCACACCAATAAATACCTGCCATAATCAAAGGCCAGGATGTGCCAATGTGACAAATGAGGGAAGACCACGAGACACCAGCTGTCGATGTTATCGACGTCTGTGTCTGCACACGCGTCTCCTTCAGGCCTTAAAACATAAATGCTGCAGGAAATGAATCAACACATGCACTTCTCAAACAGGAAGCTGTCATCATATTACAAACTTGAACATAAAACCCCTTCCACTAGGCAGCTAGTATCATGACGTGTCATTTTTAGCTCTTGGTGTTGTGTGGGAACCAAGGCTACAGAACCCTCGTCTGAGACTTGAAGCCCTTCCATTGTTTATTTTGTAGTATTGTTATATTGATGAGCCTTTGTTTTGTCCAGCTTTTACGTAATACCGACTGGTGCTAATAAACCTCAAGAGTATCCTCTCTGAATTAAAAGAGCCTGTTAGTCGCCAAAACACAATAACCTCTGCTACAAAGTCCTCAAAGTGAATGTTTCCTGTAAGACAAAGACATGCCGAGCGCTTGTTATGTAATATACTTGTATGCGCTTTCAAGATAGCAGATCTTAATCGCACAGGAAAAACACATGCAGGCAACAAATGTAATGAGCAAATTCCAAAACATCAGGCTGAAAATTGATGCCTAAACAGATTTCTACACCTAAAGCACAGATTTGTCTACCATGAGTCTTATCTGACTGTGTAACTGCCTGATAAAAACCATCCCACCAAATTTTAATACATTTAAAATAAATAAAAAAAATGTAACATTTATCAATAGATTCAGAAATCGACAAATTAAAAAAATTATAGTTTTTCTTTTTGTACTTTCAGAATGTAACTTTATAGTGTTAAACTCAATTTCATGTTGCCAATAATGCTTATAGCATTATTTATAGCCTTTCTATAGACTTTCTCTTAGATATGTCTCCAGCTTCTTTCTTTTGTTTTGGTATGTTTCAATAAGATTAAACTTAAAATTTCATTGAGCTTTTAATTACTGGATGAAATATCTCCTGGGGCATCATTTATAAAATCTTTTACGCTAGAAAAAGTTGCGTAAAGCAGGGTAAAATTTGCCTGAATAGATGTACAGTTCCCGAAGGCCTGTGTGTTTTATTGACAACATGGCAGATTTGGCATTGCTCAAAGATTTGGCAAAAACTATGCGTCGTGAGTGTGCTTGTTGCCACATTTTTCTGTTTTACGATTGGTCATCAGGGTTTTCTTTAAAAGGCTGTAATATTCATTGACATTGATTAACATGGACCTTATTATGATATGGGATAAACTCGGGAGGAGTGTGTGGCTTGTGCAAGAAGAGATTGAAAAACATTTTCTGACAGCACCTGTCCAATTAATAACACTTATCTTCCTACTAACACTTCTTTCTTTCTTGCAAAATGCACTTGGAAATTACACATTGCTAAGGAACATTGCTAATTACACATTGCTAGGCTAAGCACTTCCATACATGCCTTTTTTGTTGATTTACTTTTTTTATTGTTCTTTCATTTGTAAGTCACTTTGGATAAAAACACCTGCTAAATGCCTAAATGAAATGTATTTACAGTTAACATTTATCTCACCTTTTGGAACATCCTTAGTGTCAGCAACACAACAAATCCCCTGAAATGCTATCTAGGTAGGCAGCTCACTGGAGTTTGGAACACAGCCTCTGTTATACCTGCATTAGCACACGATTTAGCCCAACAGGTGTAGGGAACACAGCTGGGGTCACACTGTTTACATCTGGCTTGCTAAAGACTGGCAAACACATAGCAAAACCAGGGAGATGATCCAGGAAATTATGGAAGATGATTTATATCTGCTGTCAAAATATGTGACAGGCAATAAAAATGCATCAAATGGAATGCTGGGTAAAACATCAGTGCAAAAGATGAACCCTTAAAAACATATGCACCCAGAATCACAGCTATAAAGTTGATGAGTCTGCTATAGGGGCTGTAAATTTCTATAAAATGAATAATAAATATTTCAATATAATAAATATTTACAGGTGATATTTTTCACATGCAGTGCATAACTGTGTGAGAGTTACACAGTCCTAGGCAATCTCGGTGGTGGACTGAGACAGTATCTCAAATCTCACATCCCCTTTGATTTTATATAAGGTTGTGACCTCACTGGGCAATTCTGTAAGATGTAAGGTTCTGTCTGAATCCTTACCAAATCCACATGGGGAGAAAAAACTGAGGCAAATTAGATGTCAATGCCATGAAATGAATGTCATTAGCCCTGAAGGGCTTCAACATGGCTTTCTATTAAGAAACCTGCCAAATGTTCAGCATTAGGTGAAAACAATCAAGTGCATATGAAGGGTTCGAGGTGACGAGCTTACAGATATGTGTGCTTCGTTAAAGGTTGTTGGCCCCATCCCATTGGGAGGTAGGAGAGACAGTGACTGAAGATCAGACAACCTCCTGGAGAGAAACGCCAGGACCCCGAAAAGCTAATTTACTCCACTGCAAAAGTGATGGCATCTCAAAAACAATGTGACATTGAGAGATGCATCCAAGCAAGTCTCACAAGTCACGTCCCCCTTCCCCAGCCGTGCCCCAGGTGTCAATAGAAAACATCCCTTCTCATATCAGCTCAGGGGGAGGGAAACAATCGGTGTCCTCAGAGCTCACCGTTGATACTCCCCACCACACCAACAACATAAGGCTGTCAGCTCCAAAAACAAGATGTCGTGTCAACACTGGAAAATTACACAATAACGAGGCCCACTTGAGATTAGGCTAATGAGAAAATCAAAATACAATTTAATTCTTGTCAGCGACGAGACATCTTTAAATTACCTCTCGCTGCATGCTGATTACCCAGTGCCTGCCACTCAGCCACAGGCTGCTTAAAATACCCCTCAGGCTTTCTGGACCGCAGATCTGCTTTGTACATTTGTAGTGGAGAAAGGCACAGTTTCATTTCTCCTTCTTAATAAAGTTCTGACCTAAGGTGTGACTTTGGGTGAAGTATTAACCTATAGTTCAGGATTATAAGATGAGTGTGTAAACCAATTACCTGAGTTGAATTGATGCCGTGATGACATTCAGGAGACCTGATCCTGCATACCTGAACAGCAAACCTGTTTGGGATTTGTTTTGAATCCTAACACTGTGTCTAAGCAGTATCATCTTACATGGTTTACAACAAATCAGCTATAAGCCAGGTGCTAGACAGCAACAGTAAAGTGGGTAAATAATTAATTCTTTTTTATAATGTTAGTTTTGTTAAACATGGATACATTTTCCATACATTTTAAGTATGTTTTGCTGCTTAATTGGCCTTTAAAAGCCAAGAACAATAAAGATACCTATAAAGACAAAGTTCTAAAAAATTCGAAATATAATACAGTAATGGAGTACACACTATAACAACACAAAGAAACATAGGCATGGGGTGGTTTTAGGGCATTTTTGATAGCCAATCAAAATCTGCAGTGAATGACCTCAGAATACATTAGACCTCAAAAACATTATTGTCCATTGGTGTGGAAGCTATTAGCTATCATTATAGTTCTTAGACACTTTTTTTGTATACTTACGGTCAACAAGACACTGAGTATTACGGCAATGATATTTCATTTACACACAAGCAAAGGCTACAACCCAAATCCACCAAAATCACTTTCTCTTTCCTGTGTTGTAAGCACTGGTATTTACTTTAGGAAATGAAAGTGTGGTTTATATTTATAGCCATATGTGGTGACTATCATGCACTTACAAAACCCCAAATATTGCATAATGTTTACCTATTTTTGTGTCCTTTCTAACATCTTTATGGGTCACAGTGGTGCTTGTCTGTTCTCTTTGTCTTTGGCATCTGTCGTCCAGTGTTGGTTATAGATGTCATCATGGTAATTAACTGTCAAAATGTTTATTACGTTCAGCCACATAACAGCTCGTTTTCTGCTCCCCAACAACCAGCCGGCATATGGCACCAAATGCTACATGCTCTTAATAGCCCATGAGACCTGCCACTTCCCAATAAACCTGCGGCTGCAACACAGCTAAAAGCAACAAACTGTTAGTGTAACTCACCTAATATGACTTCATGAGAAGGAGAAAGTGTGTGTGTGCTGGATACAAATGGAAGATTGCAAACTTTATAAGGAGGATATGCAAGTATCATCAGGACAGAAACACTGGAGAAAGAATAATGTAATGATCTTAAGATTTTAAAGGTCACAAGGGAAATTCCTGTAATTTAGAAGGGAAACATAAAACCTGGAATGCACTGCAATTTGGTTTGGATTAATGTCTCTACCAAATGTAAACAGGATTTTCAAAACAATGAAAAATAATGTTCCATGTTAGTCGTTAGTAGCTAAGCTGTTAATGCAAAGTACAAACTTTAGTAGAACTAGTATGAAAAATGGGATGCAGCCAGGTAAACGAATGGAGCCTTTAATCAAATTGCTTACTGATCTGTTTAGGCACACAACCTTATGACCTTCAGGCATGTGAAATTACAGCATTTGACAGCTATCATATCCAACCAAAAGTGTATTGATCCTCACTGACATACCTCAGAGTTGATTATAATGTGTCAATTAATAACTTCTACTTCATGAGGTTTTGGACACCCCACATGCCGCGGGTCATTTTGCTTTATTGTGTTTTTATGGCCTCATCCGGACAGAGGATACAGTGGCCATCTCTGGGTCAAATAGTTCTACTGTGTTTTCCTATCACACAGACTGTAGTAGAACCTATGCTGGTGGGGGTGTTCTGTACAGGTTCTGGGACTGTTTGATGGCGCACTGAATCAGCCGTGTGAATAAACTGGTTCCACCTTGCGGTTCAGCCTGAGCGCTCCTGGAGCCTCCAGCTGAGCCATATGGCCTGAGGACTGTACTCATCGCTCAGATTTCTGCTCATGTGAGTGGCGGAGAATCATATCTTCCACACATCAGTGCTTTCATACACTCTATCAACATATGAGGTTTCAGATCTGCTCAGATACACCACACACAGTTTTACCACTGTCAGGAATACCGATGCTAAAATTCAACACGTCTAAACTTTGAATTGTGTGTAGGGTTAATAATTTTTTGTTTATAATTAATTTATAAATTAATTTATAATTTATAAATATTTGTTGTTTATATTCATTTATAATTTAAAAAAGTGTTTGTTGCACTTGTTTATTTATTTTATACTATTGTTTGTGTAAAACTTTGCATTATTTATATTGCAGTTTTACACATTTTTTCATCCACCAGGCAAGTGCCATAAACCCCTGATCATTACGTTTGAGTAATTGCCTTATTGCCCCGTTTAACTCTACTAACAAGGTCACCAGATGACCTGCTGTTTAGGTCAAAAAAGCAGCCTTGATACCTGCTGACAGTTTCTTTGTGGCATTTATCAGTACCAAATTCAAACTGGTGTTTCTTGCAAGAGCACCTTGACTAAACAAATGGTATCTAGAACATGTGGGTCAACCGCAAAGCCTCACCAGCAACTACTTACAGAGAATTAACACCTCCTCCCAGCCTCAGCTTTTGATCTCAGTGTGCACTGACAATATTTTCTGCTGATAAAAGGTTACTGCTGTGTTTTGGTATAGCTGGCCATACCTAATCGCATCACTTTTCTCTAATGTATAGCCTTATCGTGAACTGATGTGATATATAACCTTCAGAGCGTATGAAATCCCGCTGTTTCTGCTGCGAAGAGATTGGTCAGAGCTGCCAGCACTCTGTGACAGCATATGTGTGGATGAAAAATGACAGCGCAATAGAAAGAGACTTGGGAGGAGACAATCAGGGCGCAAACACACACACTTGCTATCCTCCTCAAAGGCATCTTCCCATTTATTTGACACAGTAATTACAGCACATGCTGATTCCAATGATGGATGAACTCCCAGTCTGGGATACACTCTTCATCTTTCTCCCCTTCTCTCTCTCTCACACACAAAAACCTCATGCATACTAAAACACCAAAGTAAAACTGTTTACCTTTGGTTCATGATTTTCCTTAATAGAGCATCATGATTAGGGTGATGATGGTCATTATAATAAAACATTATATGTGGAGGGCAATCCCATCATGCATTGCGGTTCTATTATGCAAGCATTTCTATAGGTCTTTTTTGGGTGCAATCTGTTGAGGTGTGTATTATAAAACGTTAAACAAAATACAGAATATTTTATATCTATTATTTCTGCAACATGTAAATCTACAAAAACGTAAAAAAATTATCTTTTCAGGATTTGTAAGCATTTTTAAACACAAAGCATAAAGACGTATATCAATGGTGTACCTACAGCATACTACAGCATTACTGTTGCCAGGGTTACCTCTTAATTCAAGGGGAACCAAGGAAAAATGGCTAAAATGCAGTTTAAAATACTGTTGAATTTGTACATATTTTTTATGCTAAACTAAAACTTTTGGCATCATTTGGGAAAGTCTTAGTTAGTAGGACTGGATGACCTTAAACCTCTCTGTAATTTGCACCTTGTGTACCGTTGGTACCTTTAACTTTAAGGCAAAATTGACTGGGGAGGGAGTTGCCTTTTTGCCAAAACAGACATACGCATGAACACACACATGGCAGCTTACTGACAGCAGGGTGAGAGAGTGAACGACGTTTGCCAGTTCAGCAGTAGCAGATGTGGGCTAGCGTTTAATAGAGATGTTAATGCAGATGAAAAGACACTTCTTGTTCGGTTTGGCTGTTCTCCCCTCGTCTCGCCTGCTCTTTTCTCTTTCATTAGCATGAGTGTGAACACCTGGTGCGAGCCCCAGGACACCAGCAGAGCTGAAGGACCAACATGCCTCTCTGCAACCTTTTATTTACTCACACAAACACACACCAATGGTAAATTAAGACAGCCATGATGACAGTGATGGGGGATAGAATGGGGGGGGAGTCAAAGCCTGAGGGGTGAGAGAGTGAAAGAGAAAGTGGAAAAGAGACTGTGAGAGAGGGAGGGACGAAGAGGGGAATTGTGACATCTTTGGCTCATATCTTTGTCTTCCTCAATGTTGTCCTCTCATGTACCCTTAGTAATAGAATCAGTGACCCTTGACGCATCACAGTCTGTCAGGGCAGTGTGTGTGTGTGTGTGACACACTGTCATGTGAACATTTGACTTTCATCTCTCTTTTAGTGTCTATATAGAGCTGGAGTCACATTTGCTGCTGCAGACAATTGTTTTGTTGAATAAAGAGCATATGTAAGTTGGCATAAATTATTAGGGGTGCCTGATAGGGCAAGTATAGTTAGTATTTATACTAGGGATTTGATCAAACCAACTCATCCAAGTCATGCCACCCATAGCTTGTTCTACAGACATTCATCAATGATTTCTCAAAAGGGCTTAAAACCCTAGGTTATCTTCTTCATAAACCCTGTTTTAATCACTGGTAGAGTAATGTTTCAGATTTTTAATTTAGAAACACGGTTTGGGAGGAGTCAAGAATGCTTAGAATGTAATGACTGGATGCTTAGCAACAGACACCTAACTACCAGTAATCTAGAAAACAAAATAAAATTATTACTTAAAGATGGTCACCAGGAAGATGGTCACCAGGAAGACCAAAAACACCTTTAGCAAACACAACGAACACCTAGCAACCACATAATAATGTATTAAACTCAGAACAAGCGCTTATCATACACCTGCATCATGATATTAAAGAGTTAGCAATTATTCTTCTGAAAATATAAACTACTTTAATGTGTTGCTGTCCATTAAAAATTGTTCAATACTGACTCAATAATAGTCGAATCTGCTTTTGTAACTTTAATTAATTATGAAAAAAATCCAGTAATTACACATTATTTGCCAACTGGAGGTGTGGGAACTCTAAAGTACCAGGGGAAAATGCAACATACAATGCAGACATGCTTGTCTGTGAAAAACAGTACAAACAGGGTGTATTATGAATGACTAACATCCTTAAAGGTTGGGAATTTTTAAAGGTTATTTGAAGGTTTTATTTTCCCACTAAAAACAGTTTATAGCATGTAAAACAGAGGAAGTGGCTGAAAAAGGTAGATGTTTCCAAAAAGGATACGGACGGCTGGCCTTGAATGATTTTAGCTAAGCGGCGTGCCCATGGGCTTTAGGGAACCAGTACAGGGCAACTTCACTCCACCTACACCTACTTCCTGTCCCACTGGCACCAGCCACTGGCACTCTGGAGAGTAAGAAACAGCCAATCGATATAAAGAGCGTCTCTGATTGACGTCAGAGCTGCCAGGACTTCTGGTGTAGTGTTGAGAGAAGTGTGCACTCTTCCTGTGTCACTCACTGCTCAGTGAATGACAGAAAGGAATGTATTTGTCTCACCTTATCTTTTATCACCTTATTATTTTAGAGTTTGTCTAAAATTACACTTATTCCACCCTGAAAATAGTTACACATTTTTCCAAGACAGATTTACTATTTATTGTGCCCTATTTCCATAAATTAGTGAATTGAATTCTTTGAGTAACAATGCCATTATTTTGGATATTTGGTGTTATAATATATACTGTATCATGCAAAAAACTAAGAAGTGACATCTATAAGTGGAAATATCAGAGCTATGTTAAGTATTTATTTACATAAACATGACCATAGTATGTTGTAACTCACCAATCAGTATCAAGTATTTGTTTGTAACTAGTTTGCAAACTGTATTTGTAACAGGTAACTTAGTATCTCTGCAGTGTATATTGTTGTATTCACACTTATATACACTTAAAATTGTCAAGCACAACATCGTAAGAAACTGTGTAAAGTAATTGGACTATTTGATAGATTAGACAGGATGGCACAATCATCAAATCATCACAAATAGATCCTTCTCGTGCAGAGAGGCATCGTTTCCCCAACGGCTGTAATATCTGTGTATTTCTGTCAGAGAGGTTATATTTACTCTGGTCCGGAGAGAGAATCTCCAGCTGAGGAAATGACAAAGCGTGAAGGGCTTTTCTGTGATTAGTAAAGACACAGGATATGGCTCTCAGCACATCCTTTAGCATGAGAGAGTCCTCACTGTTGCCAAGCAGACGCCACTTCCTAAATGATACTCACAGTAGTGTGACGTGCAGAAAGAAAGATTTATAACATCCCCTGCTGCATTTTTTAACAACTGAAACCATCGCTTGTTATTCCCCAAACTCATAATTCTACACCTATATAATTCTCACATTTGACTACCATCTTCATATCAGATGAAGGTTTTGTTGATAAAGGTTGATGATAGCTTTGAAAGCTACATTTTAGAGCACTTCTAAAGGAATTTGTCTCTGCAGACTGTGAGTGAACTCTGCACACTTTGTCAGTCAGGATAAAACGTTTCACATGGTATGCCGGCATCAAGTGCTCTCCACAGCCTACCAACACTTTCCCCAGCAAACTGGCTCTAAATAAACTAACCACCAACCTAGAGCCTTCTTTATTCATTGTTTTTCTTTATGAAAGATGATTAGTTTGAATATTTAGTGCCATGTTTATTGTAAGTCCTCCTAAATATAAGATAATGTCATATATGTTTCTAAATGAATATGGCCCAGACTCTGTTCTTACCTTGTTCCATGTTTCATTTGTTTGGATCATCTTTAACATTTTGGACATTACTGACCTACATTTAGTTCCTGCTTTTTTATTTTAACTTATTTCATGTGTTCCTGCAGCTCAGTATGTAGAGCATTGTATTAGCAGTGCTAATTGCTAAATGCTAATTGCATTAGCAAAGATTGTGGGTTCATTTCCCAGGGAGCACATGTACTCATTAATGTATAACTTGAATGTACTGTAAGTTATTTTAGCATCTGGCAAATGTATTAAATGTAATGTTTGTGCAATATGTGACTGGTGCCAACAACGTCTAACTTTCAATAGCCAAACAATTTTCTCTACGTCTGATGTAAACAGTCCATACTTCCAGCTACTAATTTTAGGTTGTATGAACGTTTATTTATTGTTTCCTTTAAAGCAACATAAACATTAAAACTTTTATATAGCATATTCTAGGAATCAGTTTTTTTAGATGATATATTAACATTATTGCTAGGTTAATGATGTAACATCATTCACAATGATGTAACATTTTTTTTAAATTCTGTAATGTTTTTAACATGTTTCACCAATAACTTAAGAATAACATTTTATATAAAGGAAATATAACATTAAAAATGTAAAAGTCAAAGTTTCACTAATCTGTTACCGCATCTGTTTCAGAAAACTTTTAGAAAATGTTTTAGCCAACATTCTGAGAACATTTCCTGTTACTTTATTTACTGCTCATCAGAGACCTTAAGGAGCAGAAGGAAAGTATGTTTGGGTGAATGGCATGATGAAAAGAGGAATGTGAGTGGAGGCAGTGGTCCTGTGCTACAGGTGAAGAGAGTGTCAGCTGATAACTACAGGACACAGAGTTACGGGGAGAATAACAGGCTATTTATTAAACATAAACAACAGAACTACGGGGAACCAACAAATCCAAACTGGAGAAGTCTTTCTTGGACAATCGAGAGCGCAGCTAGTGGGGGAAGCGCTGGAGTGCGGGTGCGTGGGAGATCACCAAGGAACAACAGGGGAGTCTGGAACAACATAAAAACAACATCGAGACCAGACAAAGAGTGAATGAGAGGGAAGCAGAGAAATAGAGAAGTTAATTGATGATGACAGGTGATGGACATCACAGCTGTGATGTCCCTCACCTGGACATCACAGTGGTTGTGACTCCCTGACAGAGAGCAGATCAATAAATCAATAAGTGTTTCTATGTGTTTGTGTTGGTCATTGGGTGACTGTATATAGATGTCTGGCAGCTGATAATTAATACAATTAAACAGTTAAAGCAATGCATCATATTAGGTTTACATTCCTATCATTGTTGACAACCAATATATAAATTAATAATTTAATAGAATTGTGATATATTTTTTAGCAATTTGTTTTAAAGTATACACTTTTTCCAGTAATATAGATTGTCATTATGTTACTTATACACTGGTACAATTTACCAAATGTAGCTCATTTTAATGTCTCAAACAGGATATTTTAGCATACGCCCTTTATTATATGTAACCAGACATACAACTCTTCCAGTCATTATTACTATTGTTGATAATATTTTATCATTTCTTTGTCTTGTCTTTCAGTGTTTGTTTGGAGTTTTATGGGCATAAATGTGCAGGCACTGATATTTATCAGAGAAGCGGAAGACTTTACCCCTGTCCACAGTATAATCACTCAACAGCCGTCACGAGCCCATTGTGCCAGCGCGACACAACGGCCCTCTTTGATGTGAGAAGTTATTTAGCAGACAAGTGGACGCAAACAAATCGCTCATACAGGAAGTTACCAGGAAGCTACTCTGACATCAAACAGCAAGAACCAAACAATAGTCTGGACGATCTATTCTGCTAAGTTTTCTGCCACAGTTGACGGATAAATGCATTGCACGCAACCTCAGAAGATATTAGTCATCCAGCCTGGCAGAAAGTTTAGCAGGTACAATGTCTTTGTGTTATTTCAGATGGTGATATAACTGAAGCTTATGGAAGTCTGATTTCCTCAACTCTCTCTGTGAATCACTGATACTCTTTTCTCTCAGAACATATGTATGTATTCAATTCATCCGCTATAGTTGTTATATGCTTATAACCAGAAGACTGACACATAGACTGATACATTTTGTATACTATGTACATCATAGTTATGTATCATATTTGCATCACCATCACAATGTTAGTGTGCATAATCTGTTAAAAGCCAAGCTTTACAAGGGAGAGCAAATGCTATTTTTTTCTTTTGACATCAAAATGATAACATCAAAATAATTTGACATATAAAAACAACTAAAAACAAAAAATTACTCTTATATAGCTTGTCTGTATAAGGACAAGCTAGGACACATTTTATTTAAATTATTTGACTCACAAGATCATCTGTTTAGGAGTTCACCTATATGATTATCATTTAAACTTATATTGTGGAGAGAACTTATTGGTAACACTTTATTTTATGGTGTCTTGGTTACATGTACTTTTTATAGTAGTAACAGCTTATTGTTCATAATTACATGCAGCTTACCCTGTTCCTAACCTAATAGTAAGTACATGTTGTTAGTTAATATTAGGAAATATTATGACCTGGAATGATATAAAATCATCAAACTGTTTCTAGATCAATAATTAAATGCCAACCCTGTCAGATTTCTTCACTTTCATTAAAGCTCAGAAGAGACTTGTCAGAACATTCTGGAATTATACTGGGATAACACAAATCATCATGTTAATTTTTTGCCCTACAATGCAATGCTGATAATTGTTGGAATTGTTCTCTAGAGGTTACAGATTTGTTTATACCCCACTGTACATTACATTTTAATTATGAACTAATTTTACTGTTACTATGACAGATTCCATGGCAAATGAATTTGGTCTGTCTTAATTTAGGCTTAAACAATAAAACTCAATAAAACATAAAATGAATAAAAAAATACACATCTAAAAATCTAAGCATCAGCAATGTGTCTGTACAATGTGTCCCTCTATGCCTGACTGTTCCTCTGCTCTCCAAAATATTCTCCAGGGACGGAGTCCTGCAGTGAGACACAGATCCAGCTAGATTAAAAAGTGAGAAATAATCATTCATTAACCTCTGGCCTGCTGGGTCTGTAGATCGACTCGCTCTTGAGACGAACCCCATTGTTTTCTGTCCCACTGCAGCTGGGTCAAGCCAATTGACTAAACACGTAATGATCTTAAAAGGATTAAGTGGACAAACAGGGCAGTGTTTCTTTTTTCAATTACACCATACGTCATTTACATGAAGTAGAGCAGCGAGCCAATAACCGACAGCAGAAACACTGTGGCCCTCTGTGAAAAAAATGCTTGGAGCTGTTCTGCCTTCAACACAGATGGGATTTTTAGTGTGAGTGTCTGTGCAGAGAGAGAGAGAGAGCTTGTCTTTGACATGTTGTCTTGTAAAGTATTCCTCAGGGAAACTGTTTCATTCACTCAGAGCAACAAAGAACTTAATCAATCTGGCAATTTAATGCAGCTGCAACATAAAAGAGTGAGTTTTTTATTTTTCTGTTTAGTCCAGTCACTAATTGTTTTCACATTTGCCGAATGAAATGAAACAGTGATTTAAATAAGGATAAAAGAAACAAAGAAAAAAAATCAAAGAAATTTTTTTAAATGTAGCCAGTGGTGAAAATGTCTGAGATTCACTGGAAGGACCCTAGTGGAGGGCAATATTATGTGTATAAATCATAAATGTGGAAAATTCCATTAAGTTTATGAATAAATTTTGCATCATGTTTGGATAATGCATTATGTAGCTAAAAGATGGAAATCATCTACATTTTAACCTAGAACTCTTAACATCCTCGAAATTTACAATGAAAATTGGAGTTCATTCTCTGGACTCAGCCCCCACCAACCCCCCTCCCTCAGCTATGAGTATAGCATGTCTCCCCACCAAGCCACACGGTTTGAGTAAGACATTTTATAATTTCATATATATAATCTTAACATTATTCATAACTTTGTTTGTCCTGTCTCTTTTGGATTTCAGTTATGTGAAGACTTTTTTATTACCCATAATGCACTAGAGGATGTGTTGATGTACACCACCAGCCTCTGTAAATGAGATCAGAGACAAATGAGTGCAGCGATTGATAAACTCTTGGGTGATAAGAACAATGTGATAAAATTGACCCTCCTCACCTCCCTGCGCTGATGTAAGCACTTCTGTCACCTGTGTCTGTCAGAAGGGGTCAAAGGTCAGAAGATAATGACATTACATTTTGATAACAGAGAGGAGGAGAGACAGGGATCTATGGCCACGGGTCTCTGTCACCTTGAACAGAGGACAGCAGCCCCCAGCCGACACAGATCCACTCAAAACTACTCACTCTAGTCATATCATTCAATAAACAAATAACAATCTTGATTATATAAACTTGATTATATCACTAAAGACCCATATCGTAACTGTAGAGCCATAAAAATTATATTAAAAATGTAAGCATAGTTTAAAATTGTATTTATATAGATAAAATGCTTCCTGTCTCAGTACTGTCCTTAGGCTTTCAGTTATTTGAGACTGTATGCTGAGCGAAGCGCTGTCACATGATCAGCTGAAGGTAGGAAGACTTTGATCCCTGGATCTAGAATCCCAGAGAGCTGCAGATTCCATGTCAATTGCACTCATCTTGAGAATTCTCACTATGCCGGTCTTCTCCCATAACTACTAAACTATCCCGCAGTATCAGAGCGCAACACATTCACATAAAGAGAATTAATTTCTATCTCCTGGCAACTATCCCTGTTCTGTCATGCAGAAATGTTTACAGAAATGAACAGAACATGTCCTAGATTATTAAAAAAGAGAAAAATATAATAAAAAAGAAATACAAAACAGGCATTGCTGGTGTGATCTCCTGAGCTGACCGAAATGCTTGGACTTAACACTCAGAAGTTATTCTACAGCCCAGTGTGATCATTACTTCTGCAGAAATGTGAAGAGATAAACCTTTAACACAAAGCAGAGGAACACCTAAAGAGAGAGGAGAGAAAGAGAGAGACGATGTATTGGACGAAATGTCAGTTTCAGTTGTTCAGGAAACTTAAAACCACAGATGACAGCAAATGTCGTCTTAAACGTCAAGATGGACAGACTGCTCGTGACAGCGCCAGACACGCTTAAATGTTTGTCTCACTTGATACAAATGAGCATTTCAACAGCTTGTGCATCCGAGACCATTTTAATTGTCGATGAAGGCCCATAAATATACAAAAGCTAATGCCTTTTTATACAATACACCTGCCAATTCTCTAAAGAAACCATTAGCAGAACAAAACAGGTAGAATAACTGGCCATGTTATGTTTTTAATGTAAATCTTTAAATTAGTTTTAACAAGTCAGTTTTACATTTTAATAATAATATTTATTTTAATATTTTAAGTTTACAGCAAATTATTGTTTACATAACTGTTACAAAAAAGCTTTAATATACTTACAAGATACCGTTGTACTGAATTTAGCCACAGCTGTGATCACCTTTACCAGTACCACAATCATTTTGTTATTCTGTACAACAACAGCCTTATCTGTAAGAAATTGCTTAATTGATTGACACCTAATATTCCAATAAATCCAATATTTGTGTTACCCAAGAAACATTAAAGTTCAGCGAATGCTGCTGTTACTTGTCATTTGACCCAGTTAAATATTTGTGGTATTTCTTCCTGTTTCAAAGCATTGGCGCTAATGTTGGATTTGGCTTATTTGTGAGAAATCCAGAGATGGGATGAAAGCAAGTAGCGCCCCGTGTGGCTGTCCACATATGGTCCATATTAGAGTGAAGGCCAGCCCTCTGAACTCCGCCCCAGTGACCCTGAGTGGCTCAGCCTGCTGACGGACAGGTTCTGGTTCCACATATGCTGAAATCCAGAAAGCGTTACATGGCCTCTTTGATACTGGCTGATTTATTGGGCCTTGGCAGCAGTTGTAAATGTCTTGAGTGAGGAAGAGGCTCATCTGTGTAAGAGGATAGTGTCTATCGGATAGCAGGCCAACAGCACAACAAATGCCCAACCATTTCCACATATTATTCAGGCTTATGAAGGCAGCGCTTCACCCACCCCCTTCTGCGGCCTGCACACCAACACAGAACATATGTTACCACAGCCCCTATAACAGCTATTTAATTGCTTTTGGTATGAAATGTACAATTTTACACTAATCAGCCTGTTGGCGGACGGAATCTCTTTTACCGTTTCAACACTTCTTTTTCTAGTAGAAGTTATGCCAAATATTGGAGGTGGTTGTGGGCAGCTTTCATACAAAAGCTGAACTGAAAATGAACTATTTTTAAATATTAATAAAAAAAAAAGAATCGCCAGATGTTTTGAATAAAACATTTGAATTAAAAATGAGCTTGACTGTGATCTTGACCTCTCTCTCTCTTTCTGTCTCTCATGGCAGGTTTGGCTCCAAAAATAAGATACAGAATCTTTTGACCAAAACACCTATGGTTTGTAGTGAGCTTACTTTGAGCTTTATACAAACTAATAAAATAAATAAAAACAACTGAAGCATACTTGTGAAAACAGATACCTTGGCACATCATAAATATGAAATCAAAACTTTTAAATGCAATGTACTACAATACAGTATAAAGCAAAACTAAAGTGGTTCTTACATGGCACTGGCAGTTGTGTTAATAAAAAAAATCTCATAATTTTTAAAAGCTTTAAAAATAACAATACATCATTTAATATGCTTTTCTAAAATCATAACAATAAAAAATGAAAAAACTGTAAATAAAGTATATTATTGGTCTCCTCTGACATCAAGGGACACTAAATCACATTATAAGAGAAGAAAAAGAGGAGTAAAATATTAAAGAGATAGTTCACCAACTCATTTACTCATAATTTATACTTATATACAAATAATTTTACTCAGAATTTCAATGTAAAACTTACAATACTATAATCTGCATTGTTGAAATATGGCAGTTTTTCCCAAGACAGTAATTTCTGACACTGGAGCTGTCAGACGCAACTGAAGTGAGCTGTATCCACTCTGAAGCATGAGCTCAGAGAAGTCAAAGGTCAATGTCATGACACAGCAGTCATGTTAATAATGATGTGTCTATATGGAGTCAATCTGCTGCTCAGCGACAACACGAGGCGCTATTTTTAAACGCTATTTTAAAACGCTATATCCCACCTCTACAGTCCTCTACAAATTTACTATTTCATAAAGTCAACATGTGCTGAAATCAATCAGATTAGCTCTGTTGTCTCCTACACTGGACTTCAAGTAGCACATAAATGTCACAAATGAAACAAACATGAAATGGACAGGCAGGATCCAACAGATCCAAATGCAGATCAATAAAGTCTGAAAAAGTAATGCAAACATATGGAACATGTGATCCAGAGTGATGTCCTTTGTGTTTCATACCTAGGCCAGGGCTCTGGCATGGTGACCATGATGTGCTTGGACACCATGGCTATCCATAACACAGTTCCCAAAAATCAATCAATCAATCAACAGTTACAGTCTGGGGGCCCAGCTAATGCAACAGGGGGTTGAGTTCCAGCCAATACCAGGAACTCAGGCACCACTCAAGGCAATTGGACCAGGAGACAAAATTTTACAGGACCTGTAAAATTTAACTGTATTATCCATAGCTGAACTTAATCCTTGGTGAGGTGAGAATAGCCAACCTGTTAGATCCATATTAGGTGGTCAGTTATTCTGATACTTACTGAAATAGTAAGAGAGGCAGTATTTAAATGTAGATCAATATAATTTAATAAACTGAAAAGGCAAAACTGTAATCCAAACTCCTTACCTGCTAATCACACATAACACAAAAACCTGTTTAATCTGCACAAGTTAATTAAATTATAGTTGATGAGTTTTAGAAGTCTGTATCTATGTGACTTAATAGCCGAGCAGTGATGGGAAACACTCTTTCTGACAAATGTTTTAGGTCAGTGATCTGCACTGCATAATTATACCATCAGCTAATCCCTGTGCGCAGTCCTAATGCCACATAAGCACACCCCTACCCGGAGCCCTTCTCAAATTTAAAACCAAAACAGCACACTAATTTAATTAGCTAATAGAGGATAATGCCACACTAAATGGGGATTAATTGGAATATATGCACATGTTCTCAAATGCTAATTACCTCTTGGGTTACTGCAGCCATCTTCAAAGCAATGGCATGATTCTGAATCCACACTTAGTTTCTCAGCATCAATCTATTAAGGAGAATAAATACTGGCACCTGCTCATCCCACACCATTCCTGAGGTTAACGCTGACTCATGACCCTCTCAACAAGCCAGAGCAGGTAAACAAGGTATTTAGCCACGTCAGAAGAAGTTATAATCTTATTTCGGATACATGCATGAATACTAATGTGCCTGTGATGTCTATTCTAAGTCGAAATGTTTTGCATGTTAGCAGTCTAGACTGATTCAAATTATTAAGTCACAATGACATTCTCCTCAAGGATGTCATAGGAATTGCAGGGCTCAACACAGCTCAATTTCCCTTTGGAAATAAGTTTTGCAATAACATATTTTTATAATATTTAACAAGTTAATAATTGTAATCAAACCCATTCTTCCAAACAGGATGACAGAAACTCATCAATGTTAGTTACATAATTACCAATTTATATCAGCATAATGTGCAACAATATTTTCCACCAAAAAAAGCAGATGTTTAAGACATGCAAACACATGCACACAATCAGTGATTGTAAAATATAGTGAGAACGCAGCTCTGGCCTGATAAGACAAGTGACAGTTTCCCTGACTGGCCCCAAACTCTTTCACACTGGCCTCGGGCCAACAGGCCGCCCTTATTACTGAACCTTCATCTAGTCACCGCACATCCTCTCTCACTCTATTTTTCAGTGTCCTGACAAAAAACACACTCACAAAAGTCCTGGGAAGACAGACAACTTTACCGCTATTCCTCTCATGGTGGCAATTTGCGGTCAGGCCTTCTTGAGCAGGTATAGCTCATGACAGAAAAATGAGAAGAGTGAGAGAAATCAAACAGACCATGAAGGCTCTGCTGTAACAGGAGGTGTGGACAGAGGCCTGGGAGATGATTACTGCAGAGCTTCACTGATGGATTCAACTGATGCATCTTAGCTCTGCTTTTTAGCTTTCTAATTATATTAAATCATCTATTCAATCTGACACAATGTTTAGCATTAAATCAACAGTAAACCAACCTAACCTAGTAAATCAACCTAACTGTAAAACTAAGCAACAGTAATAAAAAAGTTACATTACAGTTTAATATAAAATTCACAAATAAAACAAATGGAATATATGGCATCCAACCTGATTAAGGTCTAAATAAATCACTTAATTCACCGGACAATGCAAAGAACGTCTAAGACATGACGACAAACATGCTACTAAGCTAGTTAAAAACAGCAAAAGCGGCTGGTTGTGCCAACAGACAATGCAAAATACAACATGGCTGCCATGCTATATTGTGTGCAGTGCATTGGCAGCATGTTTGTTTACACATGGAATGAGATAATTAGGCAGAAGTAATGAGCGAGTGATGATGACAGCCGCAGAAACTCAATACTGTGGCTTTATGTGCTCCTCCGCCTCATCGTAGCAACTGCAGAGCTGTGCTGTCAGGTCTATTTCTGACCACCGGCTGCTGAGGGGCTTGTGGCGCCGACCCCTGGGAGCCCCTGCTTTAGAGCTGACAGGGCCTGTGAGGTTATTTGCCCCTCTGCAACCTCCCACAACCCCTTGCTGTCTGAGAACCAAACAGAACCTGATGCTAAGAACACCGTCAAGGCAGGCCAAGCATCAGACAGCAATGACTGATTTGAGGACAGCCGCAAAACCTGTCTGATGCCTAGACACTTTTGTCATTACTAGAAAAAGGCTGGAGGTAGCAATGGATTGGCCACTACTACAGGTGTAATTTAGCTTTCAGCTGATAGTCCCACTGTGCAGAGATCGCTGTACTTGTTGTGGGACGTGGCAGTATGTGTTGCGGTCTCCGATGAGATTTGCTGTGTGTGGCAGAGCAAACACATTGCGTACATACCTGGGTTTTCAGAGTCCTCAACGTGTCCAACATCAGTCTCTAGGGTCTCCAGCAAACACTACTGCTGCAGTATGAAATTATGACACCACTCGTGTGAATGGTATTACGATGCATGTGGAATGTCTAACTTTAATTTTACTTTAAATATAACAAATATCATATAGCTCTAAAACACAGATCTCTCGATTTCATTTAACTCTACTAGGCAAAGCCAAACACACAACGTTTCATAAAAATCCAAAAACCAGCCAAAAGTTCTATAGACTAACCCTAAGCCATACAGTAACAAGAATATCCAGTGACAGAGACTTTCAAGTGAGCATTAGCAATGCCTTGCACCACACAAAACAACCTAGTGACCACAAAGCAATACGATACTCGGAACACTTTAGGAACTGCATAACAATGTTGTGGCAACAATTTAGCATCAGGAAGTCAATGATTTGAACAATGGCCAAACTGTTTTCTTCACAAAACTTCTGTATTGTATAAAATTATGTTTTTGGGGATCTGTAGATAAAACATCGGTTTTGGTAAAACAGATACTGAACTGTAAACCACATGGGAAACTGAGAAAACGGCAATGAAATTACCGACAGAACATTACAGCTAATCAATTATCAGTAATGGATCTCTCTCTGTAATCAACCTAAGGCACTAGTGTCTGGTCATTTTGCAGTTCCTGGAGAAGGTGACAGGGGGACACCACAGGGTTTTTAAAAGGCAGACAGTAACATTTTAAATGGCTGAAGCACTCAGGGGGTGGCCACTGCTGACCTCCAAATGGTATTCATTCCTTGTTGGTCTTGTGTGCGAAACATTTCTGTTGACACCCAGCAATGTGGTGTTGATGAGTTAATCTAACAGCTGAGTGTGTCCTTTACCTAAGAGGTTCTTCAATAAGTCTGTCTCTTTCTCTCTTTTTGACACCTCCCATTATGAGCATTTACTGTATGAACAAAGATTGACTAAAGTGGAGGAAATCTTTGAAAGTCAATGTGGCATTCTGAAATTTAATTTATAATGGGTCTTCTGTGAACTATTTTACTTCTAACACTCCTAAGACACTCCTAAGCCATCTAACTATGGCAGAAGGTAAACTCTTAATGGGGTAACTAAATAAGGTTCAGGTATAGCTGTCGCAGCTAAGTGAGACAATTTAGATACCTTGTAAAAACACATCAAAAAGGCACCCCAGGATGAATGGGCCAAACTATTGTCACAGTGAATCCCTAATGCCTTGATGGATGGGGATCGACAGTCGAGCCTTGTTTAATGAAGGCTGTATGTTTAATGAAGTATATCAGAATCCACAGCAGCATGTGTGTGTGTGTTCCATTCCAGTTTGACTGGAAAAAAAACAGAATGAGTGCTGGCTATTACTTTGCATTGCTGCATTCCGACCTGGGTGTGCATTAACTTCAGACCCTAAATATAGGCTTAACGTGTGGTCTGCTATGAATGTGAAATCTATCCCAGCAATCACTTGTGATTGTTTGGGTCATTGCTACAGAATTACAGCTTCCAAAAGAAGCCTTGTCAATACCTTTTCAAATTAAAGACATGACTAGAGATCACATATTTAGTAATTTTCCAAAGGATGTACACAATGTATTTTCATAGATCATATTTATGTATAAATATATATAAAATATGAACAATAAAATAATATGCCAAATAATTGTTGCATGCACATGGAACTGGGTTTAAAATAAACAAAGATTAATTGATAGCATTTATGACGTGTAGTGGATTACCAAAGAAAATCATAACTAATGCCTTTAAATAAATGTCTAGGCCTGGCAATAAGTATAAACTTACAGGGTAAGTGTAGAACAAATATCATACTTGTTAACATGAGACTTGTACTAAAATTGCTTACTAACCTTGTCTGTGAAAAATCTATCCAATTTTGTAAATATATTGTCATGTTGACATATTGTTTAAACTTTATCCACCTAAATTACCACGGAAATTATTACAACAATTTTAAAAGCTAAAAAATTTCCTTACATTGTTGAAGAACTGACATTGATGGAAAAATTCCAGTAACTTCTGAGCAGAACACTAAACTAGAAATCAGTTTTATTGTTTTTAAAGCATGCCTATGAAGCCTTTTAAATTAAAAGAATCTCCACCATGTCACTTTGGCCTTGTTAAAACCATTTATTAACAAACAACTAATGTGTCTTTTTTAACAACCAGGCACATGCCTTTGGGGGTGAAAATCCTCTGAAGTGAGACATGTGGTATGTTCCAAATGTGTGAGCCAGCATTTAAGAGGTGTGGGAAAGTCCAAATCTCTCTCGGCAGGGGTGCACTGCAGTTTACCACCAATATAGATGTATGCATAGTAAAGTTTAAGAGAAGTACAGTGATATCTGTCACAGAAGAACAGTGACAAATTGCTTGGAATGTGCTCTTTGATGCCCAAACAGCCTGTGTGATTGGTTGGAATGGTCTTCAGGCTAAACTAAAGGTGGAAATCAGGCTTGTGAGGCATGTATTTGTTTGCACTTCAGGCTTGTATTTATTTACACTTTAGGGCCATAAAACAGGTTGTTAGCAAGATATATGGCAGCTTTTGCTTTGAATTTCTGAGTGTTTGTAAGACATGGTGAGAAAAGGAACAGCTCACTGGTGTTTATGTGATCTTTGAGCCACAACACCAGAGCTTCAAACCATGTGCTATCTGCTTGGTGTGGTCATTTGATTTAGTCTGTCAACACATAGATAACCCTCATAGATTAAAGACAAAACTCCCAGTCAAACTCAGGGACCTAATAAACAATGCAAAACCCCACAAGATTATCTTCAGTAAAATGTATTATTAAAAAATACATGGTATTCTCACCTTTTTTGAAGTTTTTACACAGTTGAAAGCTTACACAAGCAACAAGAAACACTCCCACCTACCAAAAATAAGATTTCTATTTTTGAGAATTCACGGTTAATTTACGGTAACCACTAATATTTCTGATTAACAAATTTACAATTAAATATAATTTTTATATAACGTTTGTTATATAAACGTTTGTTAATTTATTTGAATGGGCATGTATTGTAATTATAAATGTATAGTTTTTATAATTGAAATTATACATGTAGAATTATAAATGTATATAATTTTGTAAAACAACATGAAAATAGCCTAAGGTAGCAGATGATGGAGTGATAAACAGATACTCTTACTGTAGGTAATTACACTTTTCACGGTGTGTGACAATTTTATTTCTTGTAAAGTTAACTAATTTCATCCAGGTCTATGTAACCAGAGGAGGGCAGGAAGTTAACACCTTTGGGCTATTAAGCAAATCCCTTAGAGAGAGCAAGAGGCCGAGAAAAAGCGTTATTGGTAGACAGGGAGAGATATTAGCCAAACCCCTGGTGAGGTGAAGATATTCTTTCCTGTAGCAGGAGATTGTGGGATAGAGTGTGTTTGTCACCAGCTGATCTAATAAACAAAGTGAGGCAGCACTCCCTGTCTGCTCTAAGCTACGCCAACACTGCTGCTTTCCTCTCTGTCTGCTACACACATTCAATACACAGACAGACACCCCTTTCACCAAGTAACCCTGGTAATTTACCAGCAAATTATCGGAATGACTTTACCGGTAAAGAAATGGCGTTACAGCTTTAACCAGTAATGTATCATTTACACTACAATGCCGGTAAACTGTGATGTCATTAACTGTGAGTGAGAAAACAAGACTGGCCTGATGTTGTTTCTGAATACACACAGTCTGTATGTTTGTTGCAGATGTTTATATTTGTTTATATTTATGCAGTAGCTTTTAACCCAACAACATATTATATTAGAGAAACATATTTGCTTTGACTTCCATAAACAGTGAGAACGCACAATCCATGTTAAAATTTTCTGACTGGTTTACTAAGTTTACCAGTAATCCTGTAACCAGTAATAACCAGTAATTTTGCTTTCATACAAAGCACCTTACCAGTAAATTTACTGGTAATGATACAACTTCTCTTGCTGATAAATTGCGAGTCAACCCAAATTTTTTTTATAAAAAAGGTTCACTTGGGGTCTCTTAATGGTAATTTGCCAGTAATTTAACAATGAAGACATGTGAAAAAGTCTATAGACTACAGAGATAGATGGACAGACTGTAGCTATATCATGATATAGATTTTCACTATTTCGTTAAATTGTATTGCTCTGTTGAACTGCATTGTTATATGCAGAAATCTTTTTTTATACATTTAATGCATTTTAGCATTTTGTATAAAGATACTTGCCATGAGAGATCTCATATTTGTTTTGGTTCAAATAGAATTATTATGTATACACTTTGAGCATTATATATTATAATGTGTCTCACTCCTGGTTTAGCAACATATTTTTCATAATTAAAGCCAAATGCAACTGTGGAGGGAAATATTGATTTTAGCAGAAAACTGGATATTGCTAAACCAAAAGAATGAGCCGCTTGAATAACTTTAGATTAAAGTTCAGCTTGTTCATAATTAAATGGATATTGATTTCTATGTAATAAAAATGTGACCATCAAGCTGAAAAAATATAAGTATTGACATCTCTGTTGCCATGGCGATGGTTTAATATCTTGGAAAATTAGATTTACTTCAAATTGACACTGTACTAGATATTGCAGGCAGCCCATTTTAATTTAAACTAGTTTAAACATCTGTGGAAATTAAATTTAGCAAAAAATTATGGCACAGTGCAATACAATAAATCAAACACTTTAACACACATAAATACATCTTAGTATTGTTTTATCCACTTACGTCACTGAATTAAAATGAACATAAATAGATAAAAAACCATGAAAGTATTTGTATACATTTTTACGGATTTTGAAAGTCTTGAAATAATGGGTTTTTTTTGCCAGCATTTGATAGATTTCAAGTGGTTATTTTGGGTTGTTGTCATAAATCACAGTCTGTCCCAAGAATACATTAAAGACACACTTCAAAGACACACACATGCAGAAAGACACGTAAAAACATGAAACTCACTCAACGCTTGTTAAGCATCACTGAACAAAAGGGGTGCTCATACAGCTGGTTATTAAGGTCTGTGAGTGTGTGAGGCCCTGTTCTAATGCCATCTGGCTGTGGTGTTCTCCGAAGGCTGGCACAATGCCATAACCTTACTTCCATCAGGCCGGTAATGCCAGTTTCTATTTCTGCAGACCGAGCAAATGGCTGTGAGTGAACTTCACACAGTGGCATTAGCATAAGTGGAGAGATGCTAGAAACAGGTTGTGTTCATTGTCTGGCACAAGACGGTGTGTTTAGAATGTGAGGTGAAAAACTGAGGGAAGCTATTTCTGCAAACAGGAAGTAGAGTGCACTTGTGAGTGACTATGATCAGGGGTCAACAAGAGAAGTGTGGTGTCAAGTTATTCTCTTTGTACAGGAATAATCTGGTGTGAAAACAAATTTAAATGTGTTGACAGCATACTGTATATGGGCTAACAGCCATTACCACAGAAACTCACATTACCACTGTGTGACTTGCCCCATCATTCTAGTCACTTTGTTTCACAGAATTATGATTTGTTTGAATATTTTTTAAATAATTAGGAAAGAGTCACATTTACAGTATTTAGTATAAGTATTCAGGCTCATTATTTAGTACTTTTGGTAGCAATTTTGCCTTTTGTGTCTTAGTCCTTTGACACAACAAACATTGCAAATGCTCAGTTTGGCTGGGTGACCAACTCTTGGAACATTCCTAACTGTGAAAACTTCTTCCCTTTGAGAATTATGGAGGCCTTATGTGGCCATCTCTAGATCTGTGTTCTGTTATTCTGTCTCTGCGGTCTGCAAATTTTACCTTTCACCTCATGGCTTGGTTTTTGCTCTGATATTCATCTCAAATTTACCTAAAGACATTTCTAAAATCCTTTAGAACTTTTAATTATGCGGTACGGAGTGTAGATTAATGATAAAATAATGAATTTAAATTATTGTAGCATCAATTGACAAAAAGTAAAGGGGGTCAGAACACTTTCTGAATGCATTGTATATGTCCCTATTCCCTTAATGCACCTGCTTTAATTGTGTATGATTGTTTTATGTAATCCCTGTACAAATAGTAAATCATAATTAATCAAATAATTATTCATAGTTTCTATACAATGAGGGACAAATGAACATATTTAATGGTAAATGACAGCAGGCCACATATACTAACTTATGTAACTCAGAATGTTTCTTTAATTGGGATTCTCCACCCAGACACAACACACACCCTCAACACTAAACAGAAGTCAGACCACCTTGGCAGAGCATCATGCATTGTTTCTTTGCATGGATATTGAAAGCCGTTTCCACAGTGGCATTATGAGACATCTGCTGGGCTGCACAGAGCACCTGTTTTCGCACTGGGCTCCATCATACTGGTGTGCATTTGTGGGGTGTATTAGTTGCGGCCGATCATGTGCAGAGACAGCCTTCGCCCCTGGGCCTCCACACACTCTCAAATTCCCTATTAAAACAGTAACAGGAGAGCCTTGAACACAGCAGTGTGTGAGTATGTATGAGTTCAGCTACTAGGGTTTTTATGTAGGATTTGTGCGTGTGTGTTGTTACTGAGATTTTGTCCTGGCGGAACTGGAGTATAAGTGTTTGTGTTGAGCATTTATAGGGTTGATTGTGGATCAATAGTTAATCAAATCCTATTACAGCTTAATTTGCAGAGAAAAGATTAAAATTGGCAAGTATGCAAGTACACATATGTAAATGTGATAAATGCAACCCCACTATATAACTTAAACCTGTATAAACCTGTGCTGTTATGTTACTGTGGTGGAAACAAGCCACAGTACTAAAGGGAGTGATAAAATTGCCTTTAAATATCTGTGCCACAGAGTCTGATGTATTATGATTCAGGTATGTGCCATAAACATTTCAACATAAAATAACATGCTCAGATGACCTGAAGAAAAATCTGTCATCAAACGCAAATATTTTAGCTCAAGATCTCTGTATACATCTGCAACAATGCTGAAAGTACAACTTGCATTTTGGGTTATGAATGTATGTTGGGTTATAAATTCTGCTCTGCTATAGTAATGAGCATGCAGCATGAAATTCCATTATGGTCATTCCAGGCTTACGTATACCATACGCAGGTTGACTTCCTGATGAGAGTAAATGCTGTGGCACAGTTAAAACACTCCCCCAAGCGTGATTGAAGCAGATGTTCATATGTCAGGCTACTTCTACAAACAATGGCAGGACATAGTCATTAATTTTGCAATTCAGGAAATAACACCACAGAAGCATTAAATAAACACCACAAACATTTCTCAGATCTCCCATCATGCACTGCTCTTTACAAAACATTATCCTATGCATACTATGACAGCAATCTAGCAAGACACCTCATACAGTATAATGAACATATAATAAACCACATGATCGAAGAACACAGAACAGGGGCAGATCGGCTGGGATATGGAGAGAGCGCCTTGTGTCCACCTGCTGTGACCTCCACCCACAGCAGGCTCAGGTTTTTAACATTTGATCTAGAGACAGACCTGTATATTTATACATAGAATTTGGTAGATAGTTTGGCTGTGTGCAAGCGTGCCCACACATGGCATTCTAGACTGAATGCACTTTTGGAATGCAAAGATGCTACATCATTAATAAGGTGCCAGAAAAAGACACAAGGACAGAAGAGCTTATAACTCCAACATCAGTTTATGACAAGCAGACACAACATGTGTATGTGAGTGAACATAGTTAAAGGTTTAGTTTAAAATGAGTCTTTTTATGTATTTTCATTTTATGAATGCTAGTCAATGTGTTAATGTTATTGTTTGAACATTAACAAGATCTGCAATTTACAACATTTGAAATTCACTGCAAAAGGGGATATTTTCCTTCCAAGAAATATCTTTTTAAATATCTTGTTAGGACTACAACTAGTTTCTTCTGGAATACGTGTTGTCACAACATCTGGAAACTAAATAAACCCTGCTATTGTCAATATGCAAAAAGAGGATACGAAAAAAGGGTTGCTTTATTTTAGAAGGCAGGACTTCATAGAACCAGCAACTCAACTGCATAATTTTGACATACTTGGAAAAAATTGCAGCAGTAAGCTAAACAATATGAACAAATTGTGCTTTTTTTGACCAATGAAGCATAAAAATCTATTCTACTGTACACCAAAAGCAAAATCAAGACCTAATTGATGTAATATGACCCCACTCATGCACATGATTTTTCTACAGTTTTCTAATGTAAATATCTACTCTATATATCACTCTATATGTTCTGCACAAATGTAAGTTAATGTTTACAATGCTTATTTTGTATTTTCATATTTTTATCCTCTACCTCACCTACATCATTCTATAATTTGTAGTTTTTTTCTGTTGTCTTTGTCAAGAACCAATTTACCAAGACAAATTCCTTGTACGTGTACACATACAGTATGTGGCAATAAATGTGATTTTGATGATTTTGAATATGAATTCTGCATGTTTGAGCAAAAACACACAGCAACCACCTAAACACCCTGACACTGTGTAAATGTGACAGCTCAATGTGTTTATGTGGTAACAGCTTGGCCATGCCTCCAGTATGAGTGACGTTTTAACTGTTAAACATTATCAACCAGTCATCTACAGAAATATTTAAAGTTTTTTCTTAAAACCTAGCTAGGGTTCAAAAACCTAGGTCTTTATTGCTGTGGGAATAGATGGAAGCTTGTAGTTTTATTCCTGTTTCAATTTTCACACACAGAGCTAACAGAAAAGCAAGTTATGGCTTAGGCGAAATGAAATATCATGGCCGGGGAACCGATCGAGCCTGGCCTCCCGCCCTCTTTCCACCCTAATCCGTAATGGACACAGACGCTTTGTGATACAACAGGGTGTGGAGGCCAGACTAGTTCTCACTTTTTATGTTTAACTGCGTCTCAGATTTCCCTACTCTCCAAAATGGGTAGAAACATGTTATGCTTGGAGATGTGCCACCCACCAAGCCAATAAACCAAATTAAGTTCTAGAGCGAGTGCATGTTTGTAAGTAAATGCATCCTAGGTATTTTTTGGCCTCATTTCTGAATAAAGAGAAATTAACAGGTTGAAATTAAGTACTTTAAATCTATTTTCTCTGAACTGTTATCTTGTGGGAATGCAGTAGCATGTTTGGTTGACTGAAAGACTTTTCCTCACTCTTTTCAATCTGTACAGAGTGCTGCAGTGGATTTGTCATGGCAGCTGTGTGGAGATTTAGACATCATCATTTAGCAAGTCAGGAAAGATATCAAATCTTTTCCTCGGGAGAGAAAGAAAGAGAGAGGGAACATGGAGGAGCTGAATGTAATATGTGCTCATCAACTACAGCTTCTCAGAGACGGTGTATCGTCCTGATAGTACAACATCTCATCAATGTTTATCAAGTATACTGAATTCCATTGAGCTATTTAAGTAAATAAATGTAAATTAACCTATAAATGTGTATTAAATAAAATTCGGAGCATCATTATTTTAAATGTAATTTGACATTTAAAAACAATTTTAACTTACAGCATTTGAAAAAAAAATGAAAATAACTAACAGCAGTAATATTTTTGGTCCTTCCTGTAGCTGTAGTCATTCATTTTCCAAGTCTTCTTTTGATCATGTTACCCGATGAGCTGCAACGATTCAGAAGGCCATTTTTTCATCTCCGTCCCACTCGGCTCAGTGCTGACCGCAAAGGGAATGCGAGGCAGGGACGTATCGTCAGAAGGGATTCCAAATCAATTTGTCAGGTCAGACGCTGAAGGCCTGATTGCTGTTTGTTCGATGAAAAACCGGGAATGCTCAGGTGACGGACATGGCAGCTGTGAGCATTTCACAGGGGGGATTTGGGAGAGCATCCCAGCATTGGGCAGCCATTCCCATCCGGAATGCTGGCCCCATACCAGCCATCCATCAGCAGGGATTTCTGCTCCCACTCGTTTGGACCCATACAGGACATACAGCCTGGATTCTGTTGGAATATGTTGCTTTCCTCTGCCAGATGAGCGAGTTAATCTTATGAGCCAAAAGCAATGCATCCCCTCCTGTAGATTAGACAGTAAGGAGTTGAGAATGGCTAAAAGTGTTCTAAAACACTTAAAACTCTTAAAAGTAAAGATTTTCACTGGTTCCTTTGCAGCGCCTCAGGGTCAACAAAGAGTTTTTTCAAGAGATTCAAGATATAAAAATAACCATATTAGAGGGTGAACAAACAATGAAGCCACATAAAAATGGTTCTTCTAATGTATCACAGGAATTTCCAAATGTAGCTCACCCAGCTGCATTGCTGGATCCACCAGAACATGGAAATTTGTCATTACATTAATTAAACCAATTTTTTCTAGAATGTTTCCTTTCCACTGCAACTTTTAATATATATATAATCCTAAACTGTTTACAAAAATAAATATACCTACACAACAGTTGCCTTTATTAAAAAGATGATCCATTAAAGATGGTGATTAATAATTGCTGTAAAAAGAAACCAAATATTACCATATGGCTTCAATTAATGTGAACAACCTTCAGTAATGCAGTTTTCAATCAGCTCTGATAGAACAAACTAATAAACTACAGTTCTCCATTTGTCAAGAAACACATACCACAGAAACATGGTGTTCCATTTCAGTTTCTTACGCTCAGTGCTGTTTCCCAACAGAGACATTTTTTCATTGATCTGGGAGTATTTAATAAGAATTTATATTCCAAAGAGACATATTTCAAGAGTTGTGTCTCAGAATTAATAAAGAGTTTTGCATGCAAGGAGAAAGACTGTACAACAGACCTGGATTCTGATTAAAAAAACATATGCTTGGGACTAGAGCACTAGAGTGCTATAGCTAAACAACATAATTTTTTCAGCCTTCTGACAATATATAATTTTCATAATTCATATTTAACTATAACTATAACGTAATAAATAACATTTTTAAATGCCATTTTTGAACAAAGAAATCATTTCCACAAATATCCAACAATAATTTGCAGCCATTATATTGTAAAAATAATAAAATAAATGAATTTAATTAAAACTACAGGAAGTTTATCACAGTTAAGACTACACCTGGCATTGTGCCTAAAACACTCTTTAATTAAACCAGTAAGCATAGGCTTAGTTAGACATATCCACAGTTGTAAATCCTACAAAATAATGTGCCAAAACTACAGACTGCATTCAATGAGGACATTGTGTTCTTTTGATATCACTGAAAATTATTTATGAATTTCCAGAGAAGCTGTTTTTTCAGTAATGAACTCAGATTGAGGAAATATATTTGTTGTGACACTGTTGACCCATGACTCAGAAGGCCTGAGTGCGTGATTAACTAATGGTTGTGAGTCTGAGAGAGTTCAGCAAAGAGAGAAAGAACGAGAAAGAGATGCTCTCTTCTCTTTGAAATGATGTATCACACAGTCTCATGCTCCAGTTAATCAAATGAAATCAAGGCCCTGTGTCTGTCATCAACTTAAGAAACACATAAGTCTCTTTTTTGTTTCTGAAGCTCAGACCTAAATGCTCCCTGGGTTTGGTTTCATGCTGAGAACCCTGGAAGAGGATACTGAAGCAATGCATCTTCTGGAAACATCTTCAGAGGAAATGCTGAGGTAATATGTCTTTACACTGAGGAAGATGATTAGAGATTTAGATTTTCCAAATATATGATCTCTGTAGGTTACAAAATGGTATTTAAACCATCTGTTTATGACACTAAGAAAATATTGTATGTACACCTTTGACTATGCATCAATTTAATTAAAATGCCAACTGTATTAGATTAGTTTTATTGCCTGAACTGTATTAGAATTACATGCCACACAACATTTACAACCAGCCCTGTTGTCACACAGCTTTTGGTATCATTGGTAGAATGACATACGGAGGCTGTGTGTATAACTGTTATATTTCAAGAAGAAGGCTGCAATGGGAGTCATTGTGAGCAATCTCTTGACGCCTACCCGACAAGCTGTTGGTACTGTAATTATTCACGATTGATTTGCACTCTGTGAAATCACGCAGCCTTCAGAGGACCGTCATGGCTGTTTACATCAGAGAGTTCTGATGTCATTACTGATGACCCTGGTCTTTGATAGTGGATGCTGTGGAATGTTACGCCCTCTGTGTTGCTCACATATCACAGGAAGCTCAGCTGGCAGGTACAGTTGAAATCTTTTTTATTGCCTGGGGCTTATTATACACCATCAGTGTGGCAAGAACACAAAATGCCACACAGAACCACCTTCAACCCCCACTAATACCCCCAACCCCCACCCAAAAGCTCCAAGGATCCCATTCTCACGCCATGAAATTTCATGGTGTGGGTCGGTTTGACTAATCTCTCAAAGCACAATAGAATTTATGTCGTCTCAACTCCCCACAACCCCCCTTCTTCCAAACAGACTGAAAACAGTTTATTGATCTATTTACAGTGAGAACACATGGGCAAACTTTCCTGATGCTTATTGGCCAGATGACAAATGGTTTATTATTTTTGTAGGGGGGTTTCACCAGAACCAAAACAGAGTTAGGTTGACCAAGTTTACTGTTAACAGGGTAAAAAAATAAATACATATCCGAATTGAACATGGCGTGTAGAGATATGCATGAATCCCATGTGTTAGAGGCATCCATCGTAGCCTGAGCAATCCAGTGTGGCAGTTGTGCTATATTCTCATGCCAACATTTTTTTGGAGGATGTTCAAACCCAAAGCAAAAAAGATAAGCGAGCAACATGAATACTAATGAACTTAAAAGTTGTTGTACACTGAAAAGAAGTTTACTTAATTTTCGTCACTTCACATAGATCTTTCTGACACTAAACAGTGCTGTGGGACATCAGGAAAACAGGTAAAAGTACAGAGTGACTTCCTGTGGGTCCCTGATGATGTCATGTAGTTACTTTCTGTGGCATCCTTATGATGTCATGGAGTCATTTCCTGTGGCCTCTTGATGATGTTATAGGGCTTTTGCCATAGTACTATGTTGCAGCAATCAGATGTAGATATATAGCTGATCCCATGGGCTAGCACTCTGAACCAAAGCGCCTCCTGACAGGAGTACAAATTATCATTTGTTTTACGATATCCCCAAACATCAGTTTAAAATGCCTGAACAGCATCCGAGCACGCAGAATGGAAGCACATGTGTAGGCTGTATGGCTCTGCCGTCTTTCTCCATAGCATAAATCGCTGTCTAATGAAAGCCTGTTCTCAACCACTTCCCAAAAAATGTGTGCAACTTACATTGACTTTCAACCTGCAGTACCCAAACAAGCCTCATGTAGATTTAATAAAACTGTTAAAAGTTATTAGTGTTTCAAAAGTCTCACAAATTCTAAAAAAAATTAAGATTACAGCTTTCTGCCAAGTGTCAACGAGAACAGGTGTAAAACTAAAATGAATGGTTTCACAGTTGTGTTAAATCGGAAAATGGGGATTAAATCATTCTATAATAATACTAGGTACAGAATTATTAACAAAAATTATTACAGATTAAAAAAGCAAACAAATCCTAATTTGAAAGTTATGTTTGACTATGACAATAATAAATTGATAACCATGACAATTATGAATTTTATGGTGTTATTATATATACCTTATAGAAGAAAACTGCTTTCCAAAAACCTAAAACTTTTCTTAAATATTTGTAAATTACATCAAAGTCAACTTCTGCTTAATATGTCACATGGTTTATTTAAGATTCAGAAAATGCAATTATCTCAATAGAAAGTTTTGTTTATAAATCACAGAAAACACAACACTGTCATTCTCAGCAGATTTCCAAGTCACTCCTATCGGCAGTCAAAACATTTTTCCTTAATGCAGACAAAGCCGTCACACAAAACAGATAAATGCTGCAATATTGGCTTGGCTAATTTATTTACTGAGAAGCCTTTACAGGAAAAAACAATGAACCACCGAAACATTGTCTTTCTTCTGTACGTGCAATAACTAGATTAGCTGATTGATGTGTGACAGGGGATCACGCTGCATCCAGTCAATTACAGGGACCCGCTTTCCAAGTCTTCTCCAAACGTGGTGTCGGATGACAATTTCATTAACTAAGATTAGAGGAGGATGTAAGAAATTACTGAACATTATTGCACTTTATTGTCTGAAAGATCTGCCTTGTCACACACAGCCTGACAGGGCCAGACAGATGTACTAAGATGTGTGAAACTAATAAAAACGTCTGGGTTTGCAAGGTATGGTACGGCCCTGAGGAAAGCTTGTGATGTTGAGCATGTGTCTTTTTTCCCATAATGCTTTGCTTATACCACAGCTATGAAATTCATCTGCATTTCACAAGCCTGCATGAAAAATCAGAACGTGTGATAAATAGTCACACCAGAGCTGGAGGGCATGTGGACATCATCACCAACATCTATCATTTTTTTTAACTACAGTTTTTCCAAAAGCTCTTAATGGCTGCTGAAAGCTATGATAGAGGTGATAACCAGTGCTGGCTCAGAATCCTCTCTCTGATTTGTGGGCACTACGTCTAGAGAAGGAATAGCCAAAACACAACAGTGGCTATTTCTGAGCACGGGTGGAGAGTTTTATGAGAAAAATAAAAGCAGAACAGCAGTAAACACTACTGGTCAAGAGTCAGGACCTGCAGACACACAGACCTGCCTCTTCCACCTGATGAAGGTTTGGCACGGATATTAACCCCTGGAGAATCTCATACAGGATCTGTTAAGCATGCGAGACTGGGTAGTCAGTAGGTCTTTTAGCCTATGGGCTATGATGTGCCTAAATACTGTCACCTCCAAAGCTGTAATAAGATGTTCTTTGTGAGAAGTTTTTCCCATCTTTATCACAACACATCACAGTATGATACATATCACATAAATTTAAATAAATATGTAGAAATAAATGTCAGTATTATTATTAAAGTAACACAGCAATGGGGAGAAACTAATTTAAGTAAGTGCTGGTCCCTCACAAAGTTCTACAATGTGCTTCTACAGCTTGAGAAATCTGTGCCTGTCAACATCACTTTGAGTTGAGTAATCTGACTGAGGGTTTTTAAGGCAATATAAAAATTTGTAAAAAGATGTTTTTTTTACACAATTTCTATTGAATTTAAATGGATCAGCAAATGAAACAAACATAACCACTTTCTCTAAAGTGTTAAACAGGGAAAGCACTGCTCCTAAAGTTTGAACACAATAATACCCACAGGCCTTTAAAACACATGACCATTTGTTAACTCATAACAATCATTTTCTTTCAAGGTGTCACATTTCCCAGCATCCCTTCTAGTGAAGAGAGATGAGAAGATCAAAGAGGTTCTCTAAACTATGCTTGCTTCTGATTCTGTTTAGTGTTCCTTAACCCTGCAAAGGGCTAGAAAACACCATCTATATCCTGCACTCCCAACAAGGCGACCCTGCAGCAAAGCAGATCTGGTGCTGAAAGAGGGATGTATCCCACCTCGGGCCCTCAAATTCTCTAGCTTAACGTTCTCTCTGAGAATGCCCAGTCACCGGACAGCCATTCTATGTGGAGATACTCGTAAACGTACAGTAATCACTGCCAGTTGTTACTCTATGCATCCCGTGCTACACAATCATGCACTTCAAGTTTGGCTTTGGATCAATCACATCAAAAAAATGCAGAAAGTTGGCCATCTCAGAGAGGAAAGTCATTGCTTAATTGTTCTGATTGCTCCTCGGATTGTGTTTGTGGAAGAGCTTTCATCTGCAGTGCACAAGTTCATGTTGCAGCATTTATCACTTGCTTGTGTTGGGGGAATTCTCCATGATGGCAGGAAGTAGTGGCACGAACAGCTTAAGTTCTTGGCATTCTCCAGTAGTTGGGAGGAGGAGAAGAAAAGCAAATCTACGGTTTAGATTTGCATTAATAATTTTACAGCCGACACTAGATCCATTTAAGAGAAAAACATTCAGAACTAAGTGTGAAACAAGTAGCAGCACATCAGAGCTGCTGAGCGTTGTTGAGCGAGTTATTACAATATGACTGTCACAGATAGTGAAAAAACATTTTACATTGTTTCCTCACATCGAACAGATGCGGTCAAAGGACTGCACCCATTTTTTTTCAATGGCCCACTTTGGCTACTATCTCTAATGGCAGGGGGAGAAATGGATCACTCAGAAAGAGAGATGTACTCCCAGGCCCTCTGTATATATCATTATATAGAGAACTTCACCTGGATGTGGCCTGGGTCACACTGAAGGTTCTCCATTAAACTTTATGGTTCATTGATGCAGAGGGCCAGCATATGGTTTTCATCAAACCCTGATGCCTTTATCAAGAACACGCTAGTCCAGGCCTACACAAATTGTCAGATGATCCGGCACAAAACATTGACTTTTTTACAAATTTACTGTTTTTTTAATCCACCTAGCACACATGTTTGCTTTCTCTTTTTTCATGTGAGTGCTATGAGTTATATCATGTAAAAAGTAAAGGACTGATTGGGGTGTGCGTGTATGTGCACACAAAAGAACACATTTGACAGCTAAAAAGTTGAGTCAGGGTGAAATTTTATAATGCTGTAAAATCTGACTAAAAAAGAAAAACATGCTGGGGTATGAATAACATTTTGAAAGCCTGAGATTTTATGAATAATATTAAGTCTTCACCATGGGGTCAAGGTAATTCATTGCCGGTTCACTTCCTGTTATAACTGTTATAATATCTTTTTGGGTCTCCAGCTTATTTTATACAGAACACTGCATGTCTTCATAAAAAAGGAAAATAAGGGTAAATACAAAATGAAGCACATCTCTCTATCATAAGAAAACAAACACAACTTTCCACACAACACTTAATATCGTAATCTGAAAGGTTTGTGGATTAAGTTACAGACACATGGTGTGTTTTGTAAGCATTATCTAGCTTTCTTTTGCTGAGGTAACCCAAGTAAAACAACTTAACGACAAAAAAGCCTCCAGTGAAGTATCCTTTTAATCACCACAGACGTTTTAATGACAGTCTTAGGGAGACTGCCCACCACACAGCTCAGGGTAAAGTATGAGTCTGCTGTGGGCTACCTGACATCTATAGGACCCACTGTTTCAGCTGAGAGCTCCAGTATTCTTCCAGAGAGGAGAAATTACGAAAGAGGGGGAAAAATGAGAAAAATGTTTCCACCACAGCCAACATCACTAGAACTCCCAGAAGTTCCTGGCATGCATAATATTAATTTATCATTTTTCAGCACATGCAAAAAAAAAGCTAAAAGAAAGATAAGACTTTGTCAGCTCCACAGTAAGATTCCAGAAGATTCTGAAATGAATATGAAAAGCAGAGTTGAACAAAAGCAATCATTGAACATTTTCCTCATGGCTTGATGTTTGCCAAGTCATTCAGAAAGGAATGCTCAGACAGATGTTCCACACTCATTCTTAAGACTAATTAGCTTTCGAGATATTATTGAATTTCTGCTAAACATTTTTAGTGTAGGCCACAGATTTGGGCAGATCTCGTTTCTCTCGTGTGTGAGATGGTTGCATCTGGTTCTTTCACAGTCTGTTGCTAACAGTGGACAAGTAAGACAGAGAGAGCCAGGTGCTTTTAACAAGACCCTTTACGCTTCCTGGGCTCTTTATTGGGTTAACATTGAAACTCTGTGGAAACTCAATCTTAGTATCAAAAGCAGATGCTTTGCACAATGTAGAATCCTAAATAAAGTAATAAATTGATTATTGCTGATGTCTTTACGGTAGAACAAAGTTGTTTTAGCATAAAAGGCATTGCCGCAAATACAGGCTCCTTTTGAAAGATCCACTTGGGCTGAGGGAAGAACTGACACATCTCCATGGAAACGCTGACCCTTAAAATGTCCTGAAATGTGAGGCCGGCATGAGATTTATGAGTGTTTTCAGCTTGTTACCAGAGATTTATATTCACAATAAAACAGAACAACAATCTGCAGAAGCCATTAGAAGCAGAACAGAGGAGGAGAACAGCCCTGTGCACAGACGCCACAGCCAAGCGTGTGTGCCCGCCTTTTTCTTTCGCCATTAATTAGTATTTATGTTTTTCCTTGTGATTCTGACACAAAATAAACATTTACACATAAGGCAAACATTACCTCATCTCCTAATGTTCTTCTGCTATCTTTTCCAGATACTCTAGAATAACTAAAATGTGTGGCTCTGACCACAAGAATGTTGGTGAGAAAAAAAAGATGGCCCTGTCTCCATGGAGTCTTGGAATCTGTTGAGCTCAAAGATGATGTCGTCAGCACCTGATTAAGATGGATGTCGCCAGGCGACAAGGAAACGGAGAGGCCATGTGAAGAGAAAGGAGAGAGAGAGAGATGCCTTTGGCTCTGGTATGTGAAGCAGCACATCTTCATCGCCTGTTGTCGACGTGAGCGATCTTCTTCCATTCTCCACGCTTCTCAGCCTGTTGACCCTGGAGGTTTGTCCTCAGAAGCTGGCCCCTCGCCACGGTCACTAGCTGTGAAGCTCCTAAGCAGGCTTGACTGCAGATAGTCACACACAAGTGCGGTCAAGTTTTGGGCAGCAGGATTTGTGATGTGACAGCATAATCAATTTCAATGATTCATGACAACCAAGCAGAGGAGATACAGATTAGATGCTGACAGTGTTGTCTGGGTCAGAACTCTGACATGCTGTGACGGAGATTTCTGCTACTAGAAAACTTTTTCGTGAGAAGCTACAACACTAAAGTAACACTGGTAGATCTCTTATGCGTGTGGGTTGTACCAGTGCATGGGTACAGTAAAGAGATTGTTAGCCAATAACAATCAAACAATGTGATATTAATATAAGTTAAAGCCGAATATTAACATTACATTATTTAAATAAGGAAAAACTTTCAACATTGAATAACTAAATTTAGTAATTAAATAAATGATACTTAAGTTAAATTCCTTGCCATTCTGTGATAAACAGAGGCAGTTAAGTGTAATGGTACAGGGTAAGTATCACAGGCCTTGGTGAGAGTCACTCTTCTTCTAAGAAAATGATGGTTATTAGCGCTAAGAAACATTAGATCTTGACATACACCCTGCTCCTATTACACACCAACTCACTTGCCAATATTACCAGAGTTTCTGTGACGTGGGCACAACAGGTGGACAGAGTCAATGCTGTGTGTTTGCTTATGTGCTGACAGACAGTGATATACATTATAGATCATGCCAGCTTTAGCCAACAGTCAATACAGCCCAGCTTTTTGTTTAGCATTAAATCACTAGGGCAAGTGTCCCAAAACCTCACACATGGGGCAGCCACTCTCAAAATGAACAACACGGCTTACATTTTACAAAACATTTTCAGTTATCTTTGCAGTAATCACATTAAAACTGATATGCTGTGTGTACTATTAGAGAACATGCATAAGAGGAGAAAGAGGAGAAGACATGCATAAAGAGGAGACCACTGTTAATAGGGTAGATTGCCCTAATGTGGGACATTTTTTGTATTTTGACTTCTGTAGTATATTACAATGTTAAGCCTGATTTATGACTGCATAGATATTAGGTCATGTGACTTTGATCACATGGCAGCCTAGCTTTAATTTGTTTATAATTTCACTAGCACTTTGTTTGGGGAAGACCTGAAGCTTAAGTGTCCCACATCAGGACAAATAAACCCTATAAAGTACACAACACACCCACCCACACACACACTTATGTATCTAAATGGGGACATTCCCTAGATTATTGTACAGGTCCTTCTCAGAAAATTTGCATATTGTGATAAAGTTCATTATTTTCTGTAATGTACTGATAAACATTAGACTTTCATATATTTTTGATTCATTACACACAACTGAAGTAGTTCAAGCCTTTTTATTGTTTTAATATTGATGATTTTGGCATACAGCTCATGAAAACCCAAAATTCCTATCTCAAAATATTAGCATATTTCATCCGACCAATAAAAGAAAAATG